>JANQAP020000007.1:4190762-4206177 GCA_026874005.2 Erythroxylum coriaceum
ATAGCTAAAATCCAAGCTTCGTCTTGAAGAGCTTCATCAATTTTCTTAGGTTTTAATTTGGAAACAAATGCTACATTTGCCTCTCTTCTAAACTTAGATCTAGTTCTCACTCCTTCTAATATTTCTCCTATAATCAGTTTTTCTTGGCAAGAAGACTTATATTTCTAGACTTTTCTTAAGTTAATAATTTCAGAACTATCTATCACTTTATCATATGGATCGTTTGGTGGTGTATCGTCTAGGTTATTAACTAAGGGAGCAGATAGAGTTTCATCATCAGAATCATCTCTTTTATTTAGATGAGAATCATCATTAAATTTTACATGCATAGATTCTTCAACAGATCTAGAAACAAGATTATGAACTCTATAAGCTTTAGAATTAATAGAATAACCTAGAAAAATTCCTGAATTGGTCTCAGAGTCAAATTTATCCAAATTTTCTTTTATATTCAAGATAGTGAATTTGCAACCAAAAGGATGAAAATAAGAAATATTTGGCTTTCTTCCCTTCTATAATTCATATGGAGTTTTATTTAAAATAGGTCGTAAAAATACTCTATTTTGAATATAACAAGCTGTATTTACAGCTTCTACCCAGAAGTACTTAGGAAGATTCATTTCACATAGCATAGTCTTTGCCATTTCCTGAATCGTCCTGTTCTTTCTCTCTACAACTCCATTTTGTTGAGGAGTTCTGGGAGCAGAGAAATTATGGAAAATTCCATTCTCTTCACAAAACATTTTGAATTTTTTATTTTCAAATTCTCCACCATGATCACTCCTAATTCCAGCAATAGAAATTCCTTTTTCATTTTGTAACTTTTTGGATAAAACTTTAAAGCATTTAAGAGATTCGTCTTTATGTGATAAAAACAATATCCAACAAAATCTAGTAAAGTTATCAATAATTACGAAACCATACTTCTTTCCACCAAGACTTGTTGTTCTGGTTGGACCAAACAAGTCTATATGTACCAGCTCTAGAGGTCTAGATGAAATTACAATGTTCTTAGACGAAAAAGATGTTTTAACTTGTTTTCCTTTTTGATAACTTTCATAGAAGAAATCTTTGTTAAAACTTATCTTTGGTAAGCCTCTTACCAAATCAAGTCTAACTAATTTGAAAATATGTTTAAAGCTAACATGACCTAGCTTTTTGTGCCAAATCAGTTTCTCATCATCTTTTTATATAAAACATGAAATATTTTGACTTTTCAAATTATCTAAGTTGATTTTATAGAAATTATTTCGTCTCTTGGCAGAAAAGAATATGGAATCATCCTTGTTTTTAACTATACAAGAATTTTGATTAAAGGATACTTCAAAACTAGAATCATATAATTGACTTATATTGATTATATTATGCTTTAAGCTATCAACTAGCAGAACATTATCAATAGACGAAAGAGAATCTTTACCAATTTTTCCAATCCTAATTATTTTGCCTTGCTTGTTGTCTCCAAAAGTTATTGATCCTCCTTGCTTTTGTTGGAGGTCTAGGAACATAGACCTTCTGCCCGTCATTTGTCGCGAGTAGTCACTGTCCAAATACCATTGGTGATGGTTGCTTTTCCTATGTAAGGAGAGCTGTAGCATAAATTATATCCTTTTAAGGTCCCTATATTTTCTTGGGTCCTTTGGGGTTAGTCTTATAATTTTTCTTTGAAAAATAAGAATATTGTTTTTTTCTTAGCAACAAAATTCCTATCATGAACACACTTCTTATTATTAAAGCCTAAACCGCTTTTATCATTTGGATGTCTATAACTTCCAATCATGTCATTCATCCTTTTTGTACTTTCTGTAAATTTTGATAATTTTGCTGAAAGGCTATTAATCCAGTGTTTTAACTGATTAATTTCCTCATATCTATCTACGGTTACTTTATTTTTCATATCGTCTACTTGTTTCTTAAGGCAGACGTTTTCTTCTTCTAAAAGTTTTGTGTTCTTTATATTTTCAACAAATTTCTTTGTCAATAACCTATATTGTTTTAAAATAACATGTGAATCTTCTAACAATTCTAAATAGGCATCCCGAAGATCATCAAAGTTAGAAATTACCTCATCATCGCTTTCCCTTTCAGCTACCAAGCATATATTTGCTTGTTTTGATGTTTCTAAGTCAGATTTAGATTCAGACGAATCCAGATCTTCCCATATTGCCATCATGCTCTTTTTGTTTTCTTAACTTTTCTTTTGTTTTCTTTTGAGCAACGGACATTCAGACTTGTAATGTCCTAGTTTATTACACTGATAGCAGACAATAGAACTTTTCTCATTCTTCGAATTGTCTTTGCTATCCTTTTTGAAGGAGAAGTCTTTATTTCCCCTTGATTTCTTTTTCCACATCCTTCTGATCTTTCTTAAAATGAAAGATAGCTCATCTTCATCTTCACTTGAATCTTGATCAGATTCACTAGTATCATCATTCTTGATTTCTTTAATCTTTAATGCTTTTGAAGATGTACTTCTATTTTTTTGCATCTTCTGATTCTTTTGACCAGCCTTTAATGCAATAGATTTATCCCCTCTGGGTTTATCTTCAGCATCAAGCTCTACTTTATGAATTTTCAACGAACCAAGTAATTCGTCTAGCTTCAGCTTGCTTAAATCCTTGGCCTCTTGTATTGTTGTTACTTTAGGTCTCCATCTTTTTGGAAAACTTATGAGAATCTTTCTGACATGATCTTGACTGTCATAGATTATTCCCAGAACTTTAAGTCCATTAATGATTGTTTGAAATCGTCCAAACATCTGATCAATAGACTCATCGTCTTTCATCTTGAACAGCTCATACTGATAAACAAGAATACCAATCTTGGATTCTTTCAACTGGTTTGTGCCTTCATGTGCAATGGCTAATGTTTCCCACATTTCTTTTATAGATTTGCATCCATCAACCTTATCATATTCACTTCTGCTTAGAGCATAACTTAAAAAAATTGGCCTTTAAGTTTAATTGAAAGCGAGTTTTTTGATTAACCGATGATTGGTCACGAGAGATGCTTTTTCCTTCATTGTCTGATGTATCGACCATTTTCAATGATATCCCAAAGATCAATGTGTGTGGATTCTATAAAGAATCGCATCCTATCATTCCAATAATGATAATCTTCACCATTAAATACAGGTGGTCTTGAGACCGAGGCACCTTCTGTTATAAAAACATGTGATTCAGCCATGGATCTTTATCCTCACTTTGTAAGAGTGTTTCTTGGAAACCTTACTCTGATACCAACTGAAGTAACTCACTTGTTAATATAGAAATCACATATGATATGTAAAATACACAAAAGGGGGTTGAATTGTGTTAAATCATCTAAAATATGAATCTTTAAAAACTTCTTTATTTTTTTGACAAATTCAGATGATTACAAGTTTAAACAACGCACTTGATTTGATGAGTAATGCAATAGTGAAAATTAGTATCTATCCTTCTAACAACAAGAAAATTAAAAAGGTAAGAGTTAGAGAATATGACACCGCAATTTATACTGGTTCACCCTTAACCTTGGGCTACATCCAATCCTGAGAGTTTGTCTAAGATTTCACTATCTCCTTCAATGTTACAAGTATTATTTCTACACTTACAGAGCCTCTTCAAGTCTCTTTCACAAAGTATTCTTTATCTGCTTCTTTAACCTCTCCAGGCTCTAGCCTTCCTTTCTCTGGAAAATATATTGTTTGAGTTTTCACACTCACGTTACAGATGTATTTGCTCTCTTTCTTTCTTTCTTTTCTCTTTGAATATTTTTCACAGCATAAGCACTTGAACACAGAATTTCTCTAAGTATTTTTGTACATGCAAAAATTAATTTTGAAGTTTACGACTACGACTAATATTTATAGCCTAAGTCTCCAACGGTCTTCTTGAGAAATCTGCTTGTCGAGTCTTATAAAGTCTATTATTAGTTGAGTCCTGCAACCAACTCCAACTAACTGACGTTATTAGTACATTCTTCAATTACATTGACTTGCTTAGATTCATATGCTTCGTCTGATTTCTTAGACTTGATCACTTCGTCTAATCTGTCTTATTCAGCTTTTACTTAAGTATCGTCTTGATTTGATGATTTGTGCCATTTATATTTATCTACGCACTTAACAAATTCATCAAAACAGTTCACACATTCATCAAAATAGTTCACACACTTCTATTATTATTATTATTTGACTTTCATCAAAATCAATAGAAGAAGTGAAGTTTTCTTGACTTAACAAAAGTAAGCAATGTAAAAATGATGAAGATATTTGGAATGAATTTTATAGTAAGAAAATCCTCCATCCTCTCTCCTTCCACCGCCTTCCCTTGACCATGCTCCTTCTTTCTTCACCTCTAACTTCTATTTCTTAGTTATTTTCATCAATTATTTTCTCTTGCCTTTCTCTTCCCTACATATCCCTATTCCTCCCTTTAGCTTTTTGTTTATACTATATCATGCGTTCCCCTATATTGTGTAATGGAATTTCAATCGTTTTCCTACTCTAATCCTTTACTGCCTACCAAAATTACTATTTTTAGAAATGGTTTTTCAAAATTGCTTCTCTAAATATTTTGAATTTTTTCAAACTTAGCCAATGTTAGCTCCTAATATTGTTGTTGGGTAGACAACTAACCTAGGAGGACCTTCTTGCCCCTCTTCCTCGTCCCCTAGCCCTCTCCCTATAAGTGGTTCCTTACCTGAAGCTTTCCCGCCTCAATGTTATGCTTCTAGTTCTAAGCTCTTACCCTCTTTACCCTCTTCCCTCTTTAACTTTACAACAAACTTTTACTAGAAAACATGGTTACAAGTGGTAAGAGATATTACCCACAACACTAAGCTTTCCTTCATTTTCCATCCTTATATAATTGAAACTAATATTATTTCCATTAGTAGAGGTACTTCAAGTTCGAGCTTAGAAATATTTAAAGATGTTGGTCGGATATTTTATAGAGAAAAGGCGATTATTCTCCTTAGTGAAGTCATAGGCAAAGGGGAAATGGATTGAGCTAGGCATAAAGAGAATACCTATCAACTAGGATGATTTTTTTCCTAAAGCTAATGCAAATAAGGTTTTTAAGTTAGGACCCTAACATTGTTAAGGGAAACCTATCATTCTTTAGCCTTGGAAGTATGGAATGCAGCTAGAAAGAAGCAAGCTTAAGACGATTCTAATTGATGCTCATTTCCATAAGATTCACTAAGACTATTAAAGTGTAATTGGGTTAGGCTATCCAGCAAGTTCCATTGGAAAACCACTATTTATGGATGGAAAAACAACATAATGTGGTAGAATTGGATATGTTATGCTATGCATCGAGTTTAAAATAAATAAGAATCTTACCAAAACTTTTAAACTTAGATGACTGGACTTAAATGATAGTATAAAAGTATCTATATTTTCATTCACTTATCAATGAAAACCCCTTTCAAAAGCTAAGGCTAAGTGAAAACCAATTAAGAGACTATTTGTGGGAGGTGATTATGAAGAGATAATAGAGAAAAAAAAGTTCAATATATGGACTCTATTTTTGGTATAGACAAGAATGAATGTTAGCAAACAAATAAGGTTGATGAAGCTCAAAATCAATCAGATCAATTAGATAAGGTTACTTGGAAATAGAGCATATAGGCTTACCAATTGTAGAGGAATTAAATGGTACCCTAAACTAGAATAATGCATAGGGTCAAGAAGAAATACCTGAGACTACACCTATTGCTCTAAACTCGATAGGCAACTTTATTATAATGTTAAGGCAATCAGGTAGGAAGAAAGTCAAAAAGAGGAAGATGTCGTACATTATATCCATTATTTCTTGGAAATTTAGGGGCTTGAATAACAATAATAAATAGTAAGAACTTTAGGACTACTTATAGGAAATAAGACCATATGTCATTAATCTTTCAAAAAATAAAATCAAGGAGCATAATTTTAGGAAACTCCGGTTCATCCACAACAATTGGTGTTTGAATCACTATCCATATTGCACACCATAATAGAAGGATCTTGGTGGCTTATAAACCTGATTGCATTAAGGTAACTAATTACTCTTGCAACGAGCAATTCATATCTTTGCTACTTTGAAAATGATTAGTCAAGAAATTTGTCTTAGTTTTGTATATGCAGCTAACCTTGTCTTTCAAAGGAACTCCTTATTAATTGAGTTAATAAATTATAGGAATTAATGTGCCTTGAATGATATTGGGGGACTTTAATTGTACACTTTGCCATTTTAAACTTGAGGATGGTTTGGGATCCCAATCTATTTATAGTAATTTCGTAAAATTTGTCAACTATATATAGGTCACTGATTTGTGTTAAAAAGGATATCACTTTACATAGTCGAAAAAGCAGTAAGGAATTAAGAAAGAAGCTAGATAGAGCCTTGATTAATCAAAAATGGCTAACTAAGTTTCAAAGAAGCAAAGCTATTTTTAATGGACCTGTAGTATCAAATTGTTCTTCTGTGAAATTTATAACTTCATGCCTATTGCAAATTGAATTTCTCCTTTCAGATTGTTTAAATTTATAGCCTATTAGGCGGGCTTCTAGGAAATAGTGATGAATGGTATTAATTTGACTATAAATGGGCATGGGTAGTATAAATGTGTCAGGAAATTAAACTTGGTTAATTCCAAACTTAAAGCACTACATTAGAAGTTATCTACTAACAAGAAGTTCGACATAAAGGAAATCAAAAGGATCCTATATTTAGTATAGAACAAGCTTAGAAAGGATCCAAAGAATGTTAGAATTAGAGTTAAGGAAAGGTACACACAACTGAATTATCTAAGGGCCTTTGAGGTACATCATACTATGGTAAAGAAAAATTCAAGAATATCTTAGATACAGGATGGGGACAGATGCTAACATTATTTTCTTTAAAGCTATCCTAATAAGGAGGAATATTTATAAATCAATTACATTATAAATGACTCCAGTATAATAGTTTGTGTAAATGAGAATATAAAGATCTAGTTTATTCATATTTTAGGAATCTCTTAAGGAATAGCTTAGAAAGTAAAGTACTGTCTTTGGATTCACTCCTTACTCCTATAATTTTTCATACATAAGTTGCTAACATAGTCAATTCTATTAAATATGATGAGATAGATACGGCCTTAAGGAGCATTAACCCTAATAAAGCTCCTAGGCTAGATAGTCTCTACGCTTTATTCTTTAAGAATTCCTATAATGGACAAAAGATCAAACTCATGAGGCTATTCTAGAGTTCTTCAAGAAAGGTACATCGTTTAGGGAAATTAATCAAACCTTGATATGCCTCGTGCCTAGGATTCCTAACCCAAGCTCTTTAAGGGATTTAAACTCATTTCTTACCATTAACATATTATAAAAGCTTATTTATAAAATTTTAGTTGCTAAATTGAAAAATGGCTGTGGGATCTTTTGTAAACAAATCATAAGGTTCTTATATTACAGGTAGATCAGTAGGACATAACATTCTCCTTATATAGGAATTATTCACTAGTTATTAATAGAAGGGTTTTAAGAAATATTACGCTATTAAAATAGACTTCAGACTTCAAGAAGGCATTTGATTCAGTCAATTAGAGCTTCTTATTACACTCACTTGAAGATCTTAGATTTCCTAGTTTATTCAATAAATGGATCATTCAATGTTTAGGAACTATATCTTTTAGTATCTTAGTGACTAGAGAGAAAACCAATGATTAAGGGGAAAATAGAGGTAAGACAGGTAGACCCCCACTCCCCTACCTATTCTCCATATGCATGGAAGTTCTCTCAAATATTATTGCCTCAAACATTTAGATGAATCCTTCCTTTAGGTTTCATAATAACTGTAGTTAAATGTGATTGTTTAGTCTTTTTTATACTGACAGTTGATTGATGTTTTGCAAAGTTGATACTAATTCAATCCTCACTCTTATGAACTTGATCAAACAATTCTCTCTTGTCTTTAGGATGCATTGATAAAAGTAACTTAACGCTTTTTAGAGATATATACTTACTTGGAGATGATTTTAGTTCCTTAACTAAATTAAGAATCACGTCCTCTCTATTTGATTATCTAGGGATCCTTATCACCAAAGTCAAACCTTCTTAAAAAGATTGAAAACATTTACTTGAAATGGTATAAAGAAAGTGTAACAGATACTTGATATATGAGGGAAAGCTTAATTACTAAAGTCAATCCTAAGCATCCTGTATGTCTACTAGATCTCTTATCTAGTTTTGCAGAAGAAAATGGCAAAGGGAATCAAGAGACTAGTAAGGAACTTTTTATGGAGTGGAAATGCCTATAAGTGTTGAGGTGCCAAAGTAGCTTAAAGAGACATATGTAAGTTAAAGGATCAAGGTGGCTTAGTACTTAGATCAATTCAAGTGATAGTTCAAGTTCTATTAGACAACAAATAGTGCAAGTTTATGATTGATAAAGAGACATTTTTATACGATGCAGATCCAAATGCATCACATAAAAGGCCAAAGCATTCGGGTGACTAAGCTTAAGGTGACAAATTTTTAGACATTCCTAAGCATACTAATTCTAAGAGAAGTGATAAGTGGATAAGTAAGGACCCTAGCTAGTAATGGTAATAGAAATTAGTTTTGATTAGATAACTAGAGTGATTTTGGTCCCATGTATGAGATCCCTTAAATCTTTCACTTGAAACATATATTAAATCCTAATGTGAAATTCAGTGAGCTTATTAGAGGTAATAAGTGGTACATTAAATTTGGAGATCTTAAATGTCTTCAATAAGCTGTAGCAAGCTACAATTCGAGGTAAAGGGTGGAAGACAACATCACCTAGACCAAACACTTTTCAAGAATGATCACTAAGAGGTATGCTAATAAGGCTTTCCACTAACTTGTTCCTAAGATGACTTGGAGAAAATTAGTATGGTTTAATGGAAACACCCCAAAGATTGCTTTCATTATATGGTTGACTATACAAAACAAATAGCGCAATATAGATAGGGTCAAAATGTGTTAATTCTTTATGCACATTATATAAGAGTGAAATAGAGATAAAGGATCATCTATTCTTTATCTGTAACCTTACTAGAAGCTTGTGTCAGAGCATTGAACATGCATGCAACTTTTATAGGGGAATTGGGGACTAGAATTCCATCATTTATAACATATATAATGTATCTAGTTATAGGGACAATCTCTCCTTAATTTAGCTTTATGCACTTGTGTTAATAAAATGTGGAAGGAATGAAATTAGAGAATTTTTAGGCTCAAAGAAATATATTGGCTAAGATTAGGGCTTACTTCCTAATCAATGTTAAATCCCATAAGGTGCCAAGGAATAGAGCTTACAAATAGAGACTCAAATGAGCTAAGTATGTGGCACACCTAAGATTTATATAATTCACATCAAGTTTTTTATTCCATAATCTTATACAAAACTTTATTCTTTAGCTAGTTATGACCTTTTATTATAGTTGAACCTAGAGTTATACTTTCTAGTATATAAATTTGCAACTTTATAAAGCTTGATGTTTCATTTTTTGAATGCATGTTGTTTACTTTTCAAAAACAATTG
Source organism: Erythroxylum coriaceum (assembly GCA_026874005.2). Taxonomy (NCBI): domain Eukaryota; kingdom Viridiplantae; phylum Streptophyta; class Magnoliopsida; order Malpighiales; family Erythroxylaceae; genus Erythroxylum; species Erythroxylum coriaceum. The sequence continues at coordinate 4,200,284 of JANQAP020000007.1, forward strand.
TAAAATTCAAAACACAAGGTTATTAGAATTTCAGTCAATTAAAACCTAACACTAAGATTGAAAGTTGACAAAATGTGAATGAAACTTAATGGCGAACAATTTTTACTATTCATTTGACGATTAATTTTGTATATCTAAGTCATTATAGTTGAATGTATATGTTTAGATTCATTGTTTCTTATATTACTTCTATTTAGAATTTTCTTTTACAATTTTGGGAATTTTTATTAGTGTACAATGTTTCTAGGAGGACTATCATAAGGTTCAATAGGTATCACTGCATTGTTAATAGAATTTGTTTAGTGAACATGAAAATCATTCTTCCAATATACTTTTATAGTCAATATAACCCTCTAAAACTTATATAAATTGATCATAAAGAATACCATTATTACCTAAAAATATGTGCTCTAGTTATAAATTTTTATATTGCTTTTGTATGGTAATTGTTATTAGAAATCATGTTCTTTTAGAATTCAATAGGAAATAGACAATTAAATAATCAATTTTTATGCCTAATATTGAAAGTAAATAGAAATATAATAGCAAATTGTTTACCAAAAAATAATCGGCGTAGATGAAATGAACATAAATTGCATTTAATTAAAAGAACGTATTATATTTATAGACACATTTTTCCATTCTACATAGCTAAACACTTGCTTATGTTCATAATATTTTTCTATTGCTTCAAGTGGGAAAATACATAAGAATAATGACTATCACCATAAAACATATGAAATATGTTATAAATAGTTTCTTCAATTACTTTTTTTCATTAATAATTCTTAATATTATCTCTAAGCTTAATTTTCCTCATTTTTTCCTTGATTTTTAGTCTTTTAACATCCTCATCACATATTTGAATTTTTTCAATTGACCCAAGTTCAACTACTTTGTTATGTTATAAGTAACAGATGCTTTAAGTTAGCATTTTCTCTCTTAATCTCTAAACAATATTATTTATAGACATGGATGTTAATTTTTTTTTCCTAGAAAACATTAACATCCACGTCTATAAATAGGTCATCATGCCAAATAAAATACTTGCAACTCCTAACCTTACTAGAATCATTAGAAAAAGTTCATTATAAGTTACAGTCAATTCCTAGTCCCATTAAGTGCAAGAATAATAGAGGACATATATGAATTTAAGATTCTAGAGGGGGAAGTACTTGCTTTTTTTCTAACCTACTTCTACTGTATTGGCCTTGTATAAAGCTTCAAATGATTCCATTCCTTCTTGCCTCAACCCTGCCAATTTCTTATTGTTCTCCTCTCTTTCCTTAAGGTTCTTACTTTCTTATTTCCCCTCTCCCTCCACTAGTTCCACTCAGCTTATTGGTTATTGATTGGATTCAGTTACTAGTTGAGTTATTCTTCTTGTTTTGCTCTTTCTTCTGTGTCCTAAGAATCCCTCCTTCAAACTTTATTGAATTGTACCCTTTGTCTTTCCCTACCTTTAGTTCTTTCTTAACATTAACCTCTCCTTCTCTTTTTCCTTTTTTCCATTTCTAGAAATTTCTAGTCCTTCTTTAGTTTCCATAAGCAGTTTTCCATCTTTAGTTCTAAAGACCTCTTCCCTATGTCTACCTCCTAAAAGTCCTGCTACTAAACTTACTTACCCCTCCTTTTCAAGCTTCTACCCCCTTTAGGAAGATCTAGAATCAAGTTATAGGTGATAGTTCCTTTTCCCTTAAACTGGAGTATTATCCCCCTTTACTTGATGTTGGCAGAGATGAAGTTGCTCATAATATTGATATAATAAAATAAGAAATGTTGAAATGGGAAGTAACCCTTCTAGGATACTTCTTGGACAATAGACCTTTATTCTCAAATATTAAATTTTAGGCTCAATTCCATTGGAAATCCATTGGGTTGTTAGAAGTAATGTCAAATGATGAGGATGTTTTCATCTTCAAATTTAATTCTTCATCCCTGGCTTAAAACGCTCTGAGTATAGACCCTAGCTTTTCAAATTAAAATAATAAAACACACATTCCCATTTAGTTAAATATACATCATGTATCCTTGGAATACTAGACCATTAGAGGATAGGTCACTAGGGTACTTATATTAACAAGCCATTATGTTTAGATGAGGTAACTACTAACTTAAAAAGAGTGGATTATGCTTAGTTGTGTGTCCCTTTTGGAAGCTAATCAAGACATATTAGACAAATTTCCGCTCATAAGGCTAGGCAAAAATGAAAATATAATAAAGGATGAAGTGTTAATCACCGAGACTGAGTGAGAAGATAGAGAAATAGTTATGGAAATCTAGTGGGAGGAAATTCCAATATGGCTAATATTTTTAGCTTGTAGTAATGGACTTGCTGTTAGACAATGAGATTTATTGCAAGGATGGTTCTTACTTAAATCACCTAAAACTACCATCGGAGGCACTAAATGAAGTCCCTAAAGAACCAAATAGTTAGGTTGTTGCTTACAAGGAGATGCCTATAATGCTTTTAGATATTAAGATACCCCAAGATATAGTAATGACTTATGTCTTTTAAAAGGTTCATAACTATTAAATGTTTTTCATGACACTCTTGGCTCTTTCCACGAAAAATTTGAGGAAGAGGAAAGCAATTTAAACTTCCAAAAGGTGACCCAAAGAAGCTCAAAGAGAAAGAAAAAGGTAGTTACCTCTTCTATAAAATGAATATTCTAAGATGGAATGTTAGGGGGATCAATTGCTCTAATAATCAACAAATATTATTAGATTATATGAAGGATATCAAACATTTTATAGTTGGACTTTTGGATACTAGAATTAAGGAAAACAATAAATACAATATAAGCTTCCTAAGGGGTAACTAGAGTATTATCACTATTGATAAGAGACACTACAATGGAAGGATCATAGTTGCTTATGAAACTAATAAAATGGAAATTCTTCACTCATTAATCTTAGATAAGCCATTCACTTGTAAATCTATCTAAAATAGGAATGAATCAAGCTCTATATTACTTGATGTTAGTTATGAACTTAACAGATCTATTTAGCACTTTAGAGGTGAAGGAAATATAAACCTGAGAAACTATAAAAAAGATTTTAGGGAATGTGTGATTCATATACATGTCACTAATCTATGTATAAAAGGGAACTATTTAACTTGGAATAACTAACAGACAGGCAAATGGAATTTGAGGAAAAAAATACAAAAGGTTCTAGTAAATGAACTCTACTTAATTTCTTTCCCACTAAGCAAAGCTAGCTTCAATAACCTCATATTATATAACTAGTTCAGATTCTGGTATAAAACATCCTTTCTTCCCAAAAAACGAATTCCTCTTTTCATTTTAATAATTTTCTTATAGAAGGGGATGTCTTTAGGTAAGCTATAATTGGAGGCTTAAGCTATACTATCTAAAGGCATAAATCATGTGTCTACATAAGAAAGATGGATATGTTTAAAAATGAATCGAAAGCTTTAAACAAGAATAAGTTCTTCAGCACCTCTTAAGTAGTCTATGAAGTTAAGAAAAAACTTAAAGATGTTCAAACCTCGACCTTCAACTTCTGAAGTGACATAATTGTGTAGGAATAACAAAGCTTCCCATGCTTTAATACATTAAAGCAATTAATATTAATCACTTTCTTATTGCACAAAGATCTAGGATGATATAGTTGCAAGGAGGTGATAAGAGTACAAGGTTTTTTTATATAAAATTTTACTTTATGGAAAAAGGTAAATATGAGTATGCCTTGAAAGGACCAAAGAGGAAACTGGTTGTGTTCTACAAAAAAGATACATTGAGAAGCTCTCTCATATTTATCAAAAACTCTAGGGTAAAATTACTAATACTTCTTCATATGTACCCCTGTTAAAAACTCTCTTAGAAAATTAGTTTCCTCCTATGAAGCTAAAATCCTTATCTAACGGTTCAATGAATCAAATGTAGAGAAAACCATGTTATCCCTACATCCCTCTAGGTCTTGATAGACTTAATGCCTTCTTTTACTGAAAGATATAGTCACTGACTAAAGGATTAGTCATAGATGTAGCTTTGTAATTCTTCAATAAGGGTGAACAAAACGTATATTGCTCTTATTCCTAAGGTTCATTAACCTAATTCCATAAAGTAATTCAAGTCCATCTCTTATCATAACATCATATACAAATTGATTTCCAAAATTTTATTTAACATATAGAAAATAATCATTGATACACTAGCTGATCCCTCTCAATGGTTCTTTATTAAGAACATGTTGATTAGTGTTAACACTTTAATGGTATAGGAGCTGCTTAAGAATTACAATAAAAATAATTCAAGCAAGAACTGTTCTATTAAAAACAATTTCAACAAGGCCTTTGACTCCTTAGATTAGATTTTCATTAATCATGCAATGCAGGCCTTTAAATTCCTTTTCAACTTTATCAACTAGGTTACTCAATACATCATTATAGTCTTATATGGAGTTTTAATTAATGGTGAGCCTATAAAATTAATTCAAGGGGCTAAAGGTTTGAGGCAAGGGGGCCTATTACCTCTTTATGTCTTCATATTGAGCATTTTACCTCCTCGACTTGAATATGAAGGTGTCAAATTTATTAAAAAGGGAGTTAAACAAGAAAAGAAGATTAGGCACTAGTCTAAATGTAAGTATTTAAAGATAACTAACCTTCCAGTTGGAGATGATCTCATTCTGCTTTCAAAGGTAGATCCTAGCTCAGGTTGTGCCTTTATGGCTACCTTAAGAACTTTCAAATAGGTCTCAGGGTTATCAATCAACATCTAAAAATGTTGTTAAATGCAAAGGAAGAAATGGACAAAATAAGCATTCTAGAAACATTATTGGAATAAAAGTTATAATGCCTCCAATTAAGTACCTTGGTGTTTCTATATCTACCAAGAGACCTCTATACAGTGAATTCAGACCATTAATGAAGAAAATGAAGGTTATAATCTCTAATAGGTATAATAAGAGCCTATCTCTTGCAAGAAGGGATTAGCTATTGATCTTAATTTTTAACAATTTGTAAGTTTTCTGGTCCTCTTAAATTTACTTTCCCCGAAGCATAAACAAGACAATAAAGTAAATAGTTAGAAAATTCATTTGGTCTTAATGCAATTCTAGTCCAACTAAAGCAAAAATGAAATGGAAAGACTTATGTTTACCTAAGCAAGAGGGAGGGTTGGGGATAATTCCTTTTAAAACATTGAATTAGACTCAATTCCTTAAGAGAATATGGAGAATCCTAAAGGATAAAAGATCCTTAAAGGTTAAGTAGATACACACTTATTACATCAAAGACAAAAGCTTACAAAATATAAGTCCTAATAGTAACACCTTATGGACCATGCTAAACAAACTTAAATTGAGGGAAAGAATCAAGTGTTAAGTCAAGAAGACTTTACGATGACTAATTTTGATGACAATCAAATAATAATAATGTTACAAACAAAAGAACATCTTTGACAAGTGTGTTAAGTGCGCAGACGCAGACGCAGATGCAGATACAGACGCAGACGTAGACGCAGACGCAAACGCAAACGCAGACGCAAAGACTATACAGACACATATGCAGATACAAATACAGACGCGGACGCAGACGCAGACGCAAACGCAAAGGCAAAATAGAAGCAAAGAAGACATAGACGATACCACGTAGATACACTAGCATGTCAGATAGTTATTTAGTCAGAGTTAGTTACAGAACTCAACTAAATGACAGTTACTTAGAAGCGGTTATCAAGAATCAAGAAGCTGTTATCAAGAACAAAGAAGCAGTTAGAGACGAAGACTATAAATATTAGTTATAGTCAAAGATGTAAAAATAATGATTAGAGACAGAGAAAAACTGAAACAAGTTAGAAAGCTAGATAATCTGAGAGAAAAGTCTTACTGTGCTTACTTAGAATAGAGCTAATATTACTGTAACA
>JANQAP020000007.1:4219175-4245870 GCA_026874005.2 Erythroxylum coriaceum
TTATGCATGTGAATGAAATGCACCTCGTAAATTCTTAAATGAAATAACTCATGTGACTCAATCTAATAATTTAATCTCTTAACAATTTTAGGAGGCAGGATATTATAAAGATTAGCAATACATAAAGATTAGCAATGCTAAATCTTTCATAAGGTAATGCAGCCTAAATAATGTCTTTAACTCTTAATATTAAGCATAAAGAAGTAAAGATTTATGAAACTAGAGTAACATTTCAAAATAGATAAACTTTTCTATTGGAGAGTAGTAAATTCATGCTAAATTTAAAATTGAATTACTGTTTAAAGATTTAAGATGAGGGCTCAACAAATCCAAAAATTCAAGTTATGACTTAAACATCCTTAACGTCTCTTTCATCTTTATTCTTGTTTTTTCAAGAATATGATTATTTCCATTGACATAACTTTATAAATCTTTGCCTTTAATAAATATCTTGAAATAGAATGCATAAGCTGAGTATTTTTTCATTAAGATGAACTAAAAAACTTTTATACTTATTCAAAGAGTTAATGCGAAAGTACTATAAATGAGATAAAAATAGAATAATAAGAAAATTAGATTTTGAATATGCAAAGACTATAGGATGGACTAATTTTAGGATAAATAAAGGTGGATATGTAAGAGACTTGAATCTTTAATGAGATGGACTCATTTTGGGATAAAAATTAAAGACAACTTAGAGATATAGAATAATTACAATTACAAAACTTCCTATTCGGCTTTTCCACAAGACCATAACCGAATTATTATTGTACTCAATTAATTATTTACCCTATATCCAAATACCATTTCAATAATTTTAAGACTATGTCAATTAATTATTTACTTTGAATTCTTTCCAATTTACATTCTCGGTTTGTTAGTTTTAAGTTAAGTTGAAACTTGAAAGTCTTTCTAACTTTTAAATCATGCATTATAAAGTTAAGTTGAAACTTGAATTGAAAGCCTTTCTAACTTTTAACATGATGCATGCTGTGAATGATCAAAAAATTTATCATAAATCAAGACATCAATTATCAATCAACTGAACCACAAATTAACCAAAACCAAACTCCTTTCATTCAATTCATCTCCAAATCCATTCTATTATCCAACTCCAACCATTGGCAAATCACATATCCTTCACAATTTCATTCCAACTTCCAAGTCCAACCTATTCACAATCACAATACAAATACAATTAACTAGAAAAAATTCAAAAAAAACTGAAAACACACCCAAACAGAAATTCACAATTGACATTATTCCAGATCGGGTTGGGTAGGGTTTAGATCTAGGTATTATTCCAGATCTGACACCTTCGGATGCATGGGGGTTAGAGGAGAGGAGTCAATGGTAGCGTGGTGCATTGGTGGTCCTCGTGGAGGAGGGCTGAAGCCTAATGGAGGTCTAGATGAGGCTCGGTGGTGGCAGGCTCGCGTGGTCGAGGAAGAATCGAAGATGACCGCCGGAGAGGGTTCGTGTGGTGCACCATCGGAGAAGTAGGAAGTAAGAGCACTGCCGGAGAGGTAGGACGTAGGAGCATCTCCAGAGAGGGAGAGGAGAACGAGAGAGAGAGAGTGGAGAAGACGAGAGCGTGAGATAGAGAGAGGATGAGGTAAGTCAGAGAAAGAGAGAGAGAGAAAAAATGGAAAAGCAAGGGCAGCATAGGGGGTTTAGGTTTAATAATTTTTGGTTTTTGCAAAAAGATCCTCAGTTTTTATAAAAATTACGATACTGGCCGGTATATGGCCATAATTTTAAGTACTGACTGATATATGGCAAAAACACCTAGTATCGGCCGGTATCAATTATAATGATACCGTTCCATTTTTCGATTGGTACGATATCGTCCGACCAGTACGGAACGATATTCGATTCGTTGCATTTAGGCCTATTTATATTTGTTTTGTTATTTTAAAAATGTTTTTAAAAGTAAAATTATTAAAAAGTGTAGGGAAATTGTTTTAAATTATTTTTTTTTATGATTTGAAGTCAATGAGGTCTATATTACTCAATTATGAAGTAAGGTAGGTTAAAGATGCAAAGTAATGATTTAAATAACAATATGAGCTTATTTAATTTTTTAAAAATGTTAAAGTGCTATTCAAATATTTATCCTTTAACTATAAAATCCAACTATAGACCATCCGCTTCTATCAAAAGAGAGATAATCCTTCACCTTAAGTGCTCATAATAAAAAAATAAATATACCAAAATTGAATGAAAATATAAATAGGTAATCAATATTTTAGTAGTCTCATGACAATTATAGACAATATTAATTTAAATTGTTTTTATATATTATAAATTATTTACTAATGCAAAAATATAATTTATTTTTTATTACCATGATAACCATAAAAGTCACGAAAATGACGAACATATAATTTTATAACTTGCCTCCCAAATTTTTGTTCCAAAAGAAGTTGACTACCAACACGAGGTTTGTCAACTACACATTTTGCCTACCGAAACCGCCAAACTTCGGTTAGCATTTCAAAACGGTAAGTAGTAACAATATGGATTGAAGAGTATGTATTGTCCGCGATTGTATGTATAGACTATACCCACTCTCCCTCTCTCTTTCTCTCGCTCTACCATGTGGTCCATGTCCTGGAAATTGATCCGAAAGCACTCAACCTTTGGGCATTAACTTCATCTCTCTATCCTCTCCCACTATAAAGTCCCCCAAGCATCTTTTTTTCTCTTTAATAAAAGACAATGAAATGAAAACAAACAAGAGCAAAGGAAATGGAGTGGACTAGGGTCATCACTTTTCCGGGTTCGGATCCTCCCATTTGTTCGACGCGTTCTTCTTCGGTTTATTTCTTTCAGATCTTTTGAACTTTACGTCGTTTTTCCTAGCCGGACTGTCGTTTTGGTGCCTAACGTTGTTCTGACTATCTTACGCAAGCACGCTTTACAAGGTAATGGAGCGATTTCGTTAGCCTCAGCTAGGAAAGTGGACGAATATTATGTTGCTTTATTTCCTTTCTTCGTGTTTTCTGTTTCTGCGTTTTAGTCTACTTATCTTTTAATGACTACATATTCAAGTCAGCAGTTTTTTCTTCTGTCTCAATGTTCTTGCTTAGTGAACAAATGGCGTGTTGATTTTCACCAGAATGCTTTCTTTTGGTGGGTTTTTCATGTGCATTTTATTTATCTGAGCAGATTAGTGAGTCTAGGTATATTTTCCTGATGAAATGCTGTGTCGTCTAATGACTAACGTTTAGATTGATGAATCTTTACTGTCCATAGAGTAAGGGTTCGCAGGTGGATTTTGGAAAGTTCCTGTTTAACTTAAAGAAGACATTGGGATGTTACGTTGTTTATGTTTTGACCTAGATAAGAACTAAAATGTTTTTTTCCTTAATTTTGTCTACAAGTATTATTCTTGTCAAGTTGGAAAAGTATGTTCCGATCCATGCATTTGTTTCCTTGGTCTCTGATTTTGTTCTAAACCATTCTGATTTAATTCTTAATAGCTGGGAATATTTACATTAATTGGCTTGTTTATTTTCTATTTTAATCGCTCCAATCATCTACTGCTGTAGAAGGTTTTAGTTATACGTGTTTGCTGATAGCGTGTGATGGACTCTGACAACCTTGTACCTGTTGATGGCCTTGACATGTTCCATCAAAATGGAGTTAATCAGCAAAGTCTCACTGCTGAAGATGGTGATGCTGTTTCTGTTAATGAGAATGATAATTTTGGAAAAGTTTTGACCTGTGGTGAATCTAATGGGAATTTAGAAAACGCACTTCATTTGGATGACAGTGCTGCTAATAATTCATCCTCAGATGTCATTGGAGGATCAAAAATGCGTGTTGGAAGCAATGGATTGCCTGTTTCTAAGGTAGGAGATGTTCCATTCTGTTTATTTGTTGCAATGGCAAGAAAGCATGCCTGACACAAAGTCTCGTGTTGCTGAGATAGGATGGAGTAGTCAAAGATGTGCTTAATTCAGAACCAGGCAGACCACTAGGGAAGAGCAATGATGAGAAGCCCTTGAATGCTAAGAATGCCTCAGTCACACAGATCAGAAAGGGAAAGGATATAAAAGATGCAGGAGCACCTCCTGCTGTAGCAAATGGTCCTACTGCGTTGAATTCTAGGCCAAAGCAGCCCTTGAAAATCAAATTATTCAATGAGAAACATGTTCCTGCATCTAAGGTATTAGCTGACATCAGTAATGTGTATTTCTTGTGATATCACCATGAATCATGATGCTTACATGCTTTTGTTGTTGTAAACAGCATTCTGAGATGGTTGATGAAGAGTCTTCTGACAGCCTCATGTATGTATTAACTGCATTTACTTCTTGTTTTGTCATGGGGCCATAAGTCTATCTTTGCAATCCAAGTTTTTATTTGAAAAAGGTTACAAACATGAATTTGTTAGTGGTTAATTTAGCCAGGCATTTCAAATATTTTAATTAAACATTATCTTAGGAAAAATCATGTTATTGATGCTGGTGTTATTTTGGTTGTTTGTGAACCATGATTTCCTGCATTCAGGGAGAAGGCAAAATTTAAACCTTTAAAGAAAGGTACTGCTCATAACATTGAAGAAGATACACAATCTTTGTATCCTTTTCATATGATTATTTCCTTGTGTAGTCTTGTGAAGTTGTTGCTTACTTCTTTGGCTTGGTATGTTTAGTGTTCTCGAGTTTATCCTTGATCTCTTCGTAGAAGTCCTACCACAGAAAATGTGAAACCTCGAAAGATGGGTACACTTCCTAATTATGGTTTTAGCTTCAAATGTGATGAACGAGCAGAGAAAAGGAAAGAGGTTAGCTTTTTTTTTTATTAGGAAATATCTCAATCCAATAGGTGGGATCTTCAGTTACTTTTTTCTTATGTCAACGTAATATATTTTTGTTCTGTACCTGAGCAGTTCTATACTAAACTTGAGGAAAAGATTCTTGCGAAGGAAGTGGAAAAGAGTACCTTGCAAGCCAAGTCCAAAGTATGCTGTCCTTTATGATTTTTAGACATTTTTGTACATATCTTTTTCCTTGTCAAGGAAAATTTTCAAATTTCTTACAGGAAACTCAAGAAGCTGAAATTAAGTTACTCAGAAAGAGTTTAGCATTTAAAGCAACACCAATGCCTAATTTCTATCAGGAGCCTCCACGGCCTAAGACGGAGCTGAAGAAGGTTTGTGTTCCTGAGTTTTGTTTCCTCATTTCCTGAATTGTTAGTGAAAATAACTAAAGATATTTGTTCTTCTTTTATTCTTTGGTAGAAAGATCTGGTTTCTAGTTCTAGCTGCGAACTGTACAGCATGCTGACTTGTGTCTTTAAGTTGTTAACTGAATTTGATGGCTTTATATCTTATTGCATACCTTTGATTTGCATGTAGTCATTCTTCCAATTAAGTTGTCAGAGTATCATGTAGTTGTTTAGTGGTAGTTGAATAGGTTTCTAATTTATGTATCACTATGTTAGTGTTCTCACTGTGGACTTGTTGCACTTGAATGTTTCTGTGATGGAATCATCTTTTCTCTGTATTTTCCCTTTATTCCTCGCCTTCTCCCTGCCTAAAATCATAGTGGTTGGTAAGCTTTGAGTTGAAAGAGAATATTAAGCAGGATATGTAATTTGAGTCGATTTGGCGTGGATTTGTTTATTCTGCTTCATCTTTCCTTAGTAAATCCTGCTTACATGTATCGTTTGATTTGCTTGGGAGTCTAATCTCACTTTTGTGCAAAGCGCCAGTTTGTTATTGTCATATAACATCTTACATGTGTATTGACATATTAACAGCCTAAATTGATAAAGAGGTAGGCCTTTGCTTGCTTTGGATTGAAAGTTTTCAGGACTTGAAGTAGTATCATGGGAAATCTTTTGACAATTTGTACCATGATCATCCGATTGTATCCATAAATCTTGGCAATCTGTCGATCTTTTCCATGTAAATTGTTACATTTAACTAATACCAAACCTCTGATTTTTTCTTATTCTCATGCATAATTTGATTAATTTCTGTAACACCACTAATTAGCTTGCAGTTTTTAATTTTGGAGGTTACAGGTAGTGCTTCTTTTCTATGAATAATTCTGTGATTTTGGGACAAACATATTTTTAATCCTTCAACTTGACAATGTTTCCTATATCAGCCCTCCAATTTCTAGTTCAGCCTCGAACTTTGTTAATTACTCTATATTAGGATTTCTGTTAGTGTCTTTAGTGGAAATTCTACGTTACATCAACATAATACAAGCTGGACAATAGTTGCAAATGATGTACGTCCAACTTGGGTGCCTTGTAAAATTTCTGTTGAGGACATTAACTGAAGTCCTAATGTGAATTGACTAGTGAAGTGTGAGAACTGAATTAGAAGGTTTAATAGTTGGAGGATTGAAATAAAAAACATTATGTTGAATCGCTTCAAAATTGTTTTGCTTGCTGTTGTCATGTGCTAAATGTTTTGCACTATTATGAGGTTGTCTCAGAAAGCTGTACTTTTCTATATTCTTGACTATTCTTTTACTTGTGCCCTTGGGAATTGTTCATGTTATTTAATATTGTCCAAGGGTTACCCTTCTGCAGCAGTTTGATAAACCTTTCTAAACATTAGTTTTACCTGTATGGCAGTCTACAGTCTAGGTTCTTGATGTAGAAGGTTGACTATCATCTAATTTAAATTTCAGTTGGCATTAATTGATAATATGAAACAGATACCTCCAACAAGACCCAAATCACCGAAGCTTGGTCAAAGGAAGAGCTCTTTCCTGTCAGACACTGAAGGCATCAATTGTCAGACCATTCGACCAGTAAGGCTAAGTTTGGATGAGAAAGTGTCTCAGAAGAATCCTACCAAAGGTCTTTCACCTGTCCCTTTCAAGAAGCCACAGCGAAAGTCCCTCCCGAAACTGCCTTCTGAAAAGATAACTTTATCCAGCGTGACAAATGCAACAAAAGGAGACAATATGAAGTTTTCCAATGACACAAATCAGGAAGCCATTATCCCTCCAGGGGAAGGGACAGTTCCCAGTTGAAATCCAGCCCCAAACTTGCGGGGAGCAAGTGGTTCTAGAACAAACGCAGTTCACGATGGTGCAACTGTAGTGTTGGAGCAGTAAGCAGTGGTAATAAGATTGAAGTGTTGAATATGCTAGCGTTACATAAGTTTTTTCTCCAGACAAGCAAGGCGTGTGGGATTTTGCGATATTCGTTTTGTTATGTTCGTTGATAACCAGTTCCAATTGTTGATTTGCAATTGGCATGCCTTCGTTTGTTGTTTGGAAAGTTATTCTCTTAGAGCATGAATTGTTTGCCGGCATACTGGAAATATTTTTCCATGGTTTTGGAGAAGTCTGCTGCTGGATAGGTGGTCAAGGTTAAGACAGGGGTCATCGACCCACTTATATTGCACAATTGGAATTGGTTAAGGTTAGTTTTGTTGTTATAACTGTATCGTCTGTTTGTTTAGTATAATACTTGTTGTAATTTACTCAATACGTTTAACTTTCCTTTCATTTTTTAATTTTTATATTCCATCATGTAATATCAATTTCATTCCCTTGCCAATATGTTGCAGGCAGAAGCGTTGGGTAACAAACGGGTCATCCGGTTCTTGACTCTTGTATAGTTTTGTCTTAACCTTAGATAGTCTTTATCCCATAAAATAATTATAAATCAGTTTTAATTAATAAGGTGCAAAACTTTCCAATATGTTGATCATAAGTAAATAATAAAACCTACTTTCTTAAACATAAGAAAATAAGGGAACTTAAGAGTCAAGTGTAAAGAGATGCCCTGTCTTTTCTCTAGCTTCATTGCCTACCTTACCTCCTTCACATCTCCTCTTTATCTTGTTTTGTCTGACAGTTGACTGTCAATCGTAAAATGTTAGCAATTAAGGCCAGCTCTCTTCTCTCTACCCATCTTGTCCTTTTGCTTGAAAAACTGTCAGTGTTCACCTTCCCTCCTCCCCTGAACTCCAATCGAAGAGTAGCTCATTCCTCAGGCGCTACCTCATGTGAGTCTACGAAGCTTATATGGAATAAAGTAGGTGGTGCCTGGAAGAAAGTAGTTGGCGACCCAAATTCTTTTGGCAAGTTGAGATATATATTTACTGAGGGCGGTGCCCCTATTGCCCCTCCACTCAGGTACTGTAACAGGGAGCTTTAGCAAGTTGGTTCATCGAAAAGAGGCTTGCTTTTTTAGCGAACCAGTGGGATAATGCAAATTGGAAGAGGTTTGGACTAATTAATTCTCTAATCAGTAAAGATGAATTCTTCATCTTTGGGTTTAACTTGAGTAGATGGCACCGCAAGTCATGGACTTTGGTCTTTATCATATCTAATGCACGCCACTTTTTCCAAAGGACAGCAACTTGGTGACCTGAAAGCCATCCCCCCTGTATGTGAACTTTTATCGAATCCCTTTAGAATATTGATTGATCTTTTTAGCTCCTTCGGGATTCCCATAGGCTTGGATGATAACACAACAAATGTAAGGAGAATTCGCTTTCCGCAAGTGTGCATTGAAATTGAACTGGAAAGATGTCTCCCAGATTCTATGAGGGTTATGAGATACAATGGCAATGGTGAGTTGGAAGAGGATACAATCAAGTTGTCTTATCCTTATAAGCCTCTAAAGAAGGGAATGTTGAGGATACGGAGACCAAAAAACCAAAAACCTCTATATTAGGAAGATAATAATCCTCCCGGAAAGGATGTTGGGCGTCAAACACAAGAACAGCACGTACCATCTGCTGTGAGCATCCACACTAACAAGTCAAGACACATTGTAGAAGCCTAGGGAAGTCCTCAAATAAATGGTGGTAAGGCAAAGCTTCAGAATGTCACCGTTGAAAAGGTGATCCTTGAGGCCTCTAATAAAACCAAACGAAAAGAGATTGAATTGAATTATCTGATTCCCAGAGGGAAACTACAGGGAGCCTGGAGGTTGAGGTAGCTGTCCCCAATGTTATTTTTTGAAGTCCTCAAGATGATAATTCTCAGTAGGAGATATGTGGTTTGGACCCTAGTTCTAGTAATCACAAGACTAGAAGGAAGAGGGGCAAGAACAAACCATACTGATGAAATTTTTAGTATAGAATATAAGGGGCTTAAACTATTCCAATAAATAGATGGCTCTTAAAGACCTCCTTTGTTTTAAGAAACCATGTTTTACTGATCTCATAAAGACCAAAATAAAGGAGGATTATTAAAAAAAAGGCCTCTAGTTCTTACAAAAGGAATGGATGTCCCTCATCAATCATGCAAACCACTTTAATGTTATTATTGTGTCTTCTGATCCATCAATTCTCCAATTGGTAAGCTAGTGTTCCTATGATCAATACATTCATTATGAGATGGTGCAAAAGTAATCCAATTCCCCTATATCCATAACTATAATATATGTAGCAAACTGGGAATTCTAAAAGAATAAACTATAAAGTGACATGAGGAGTCCTGAAGCGAGCATCAAAACCTCTTGGATGCTAGTAGGGGACTATAATTGCACCCTTTCCCCATCGAAATCTTAAAGAAATTTGAAAAGTGTACAACCTAGATTTCATGAGCTATTAAACTTAACCTTTATTCTAGCCCTTGTAGATCTCAAATGTACTAGTGCTCATTTTACCAGGAGTAATAGATAAAGTGAGAACAAATTCATATGTAGGAAACTGGATAGATGTTTGGTTAATAGATCTTGGATTAGATCCTTAACACTTAGCCAAGCTCAATTTGGAAACAGTTTGGTCCCTGACCATTCCTTAATAGAAATAGAGATCAAACATGGGAATGGGAAAAGGAATGCTCCTTTAGATCATCTTCAAGTAAGGGAAGTAATTGAAAAGGCAATGAATATGAACTATTCAGGATCCTATGCTTACAAGTGTGCCCAGATGCTAAAGGACATTAGATCAGGATGCAAAGTTCTACTTAAATCTAGTTATGACTCCCTACTACTGCATAAAACAATGGCTTTTAATCACCTCAGTAGAATTCGTGAAGCCCTTTCCATATGATAAAAGCTAGTGAAACTGAAGCCTTGAAGAAGCATCAATCTGCCTTGGTAAGTTGGAACTCTTAGTTAAGGCAAAAACCAAGAATAGTATGGCTGCAAGAGAGGGAGAAAAACTCGAAATTAGGATTGTTACTTAAAAGGATGCTAATAGAAATTTAGTGACTGATTAGAGCAGTCTTAAGGAATTGGCTCATTCTCACCCTAAGAATATTATGGGAAATTCCTTTATCCCCACTAAGTTACCAGATGAACTAGCTAAATCATTTAAAAATGCATTTAACCCTCAACATATCCCTTCTCTGATTAAGTTAGTCCAGATGTGATCAAGTTTATCTCTTTTCCTTCCATCCTGACAAATCTTTTAGACTAGATGGCTTTAATGTAAAATTTTTCCAGTCCATTTGGGAGCTAATTGGCACAATGGTAGTTAATGCAATCCAAGAATTCTTCAAAAGTAGTAAGCTTGTTTTAGAGCTTAACAAAAATTATATTTTTCTTGTTCCTAAAGTTCTCAATCCTTCTACTGTTAGTGAGTTTAGGCCTATTACTTGTCGTAATATGCTTTACAAGTTAATCTACATGATCATAACCAACAAATTGATGAAGACTCTTCCTGACTTTATTAACCCATGCTAAGGGGCTTTTGTGAGGGAGAGGAACATTGGAGATAATACTAGCCTTGCTCATGAGCTGTTCAAGGGACATGAATCTAACAAAGCAAGAAAAAGCCATAGAAATGCATATAGAGTTCATTAGGGCCTTTGATTCACTCAATTGGGAATGCATATTAAGCTTCATGTAGGTGATTAGATACCTTAGCAAGTTCATAAACTAGATTTAAGCATATATCTCCATAGTTTCCTATTCTTTCATAGTTTATGGTAAACCCTCAAACATCTTCAAAGTAGCTTAAAACCTGAGGCAAGGTGATCCCTTGTCTCCATATCTGTTCACAATTATAATTGAGATGTTAACCAAGTTAATCAATAATAATATATATATAAAGCTCTAACATTCAAATTCCACTATAGATGTGACAAGCTCCAGCTCTCCCAACTAGCCTGTTTAAATGATCTTTTGTTACTATACGGAGTTGATCAAAACTCAATCAATCTCCTGATGAAGTCTCTATACATATTTAAAGGGCTATAGGGTTTAAGATTTAACACAAGTAAGAGTTGTATTTACTTCTCAACTCCCTTCCATAGCAATGCTCAGTTATATTCCTTCTCCCTAGGGATAAAGCATAAGTAGCTTTACTTTAACTTAAATACTTAGGGGTTCCCATTTCATCTAAGAAACTAAATATAGTGAATTGCTCTCCACTCATTAGCTCTATAGAAGGAAGTCTCCACTCATAGTGCAATTGTTCATTGTCCTATAGTGGGAGGCTCTAACTTGCAATATCAGTACTTAATAATCTATCTGTGTATTGGTGCTCCCACTTCGAATTACTTAAAGGTGTTATGAAGAAAATTGAAAAGATCATAAGGGATTTCATATGGAATGGATGTAGTAGTAATTTCAAAATCCCTAAAGTGAAGTGGGGCACTATTTTCCTTTTTAAGTAGAATGGAGGTCTTGGTTTATCCTTAATTAAAAGGATGTCCAATGTTCTTTTGGCTAAAAGATTATGGAAACTTTATGCATATAAAGAAAAAATAAGGTGGATTCACACTTACCACCTAAAGGACCAAAGCATCTAGATAGTTGGTACCAAACCTACTTACTCCTACACCTTTTAGCAAATCATGCTCATTACAAGATTCATGCAGAACCATTTTAAGCACAAAATTGGCAATGGTAAGGGTGCTAACTTTTGGATTGACAATTGGCATAGACTAGGCCTTTAATATTAAACTTAAAGAATTTAACCGGCTTAAAGTAATTATTCCTATAAATACTAAGGATAGAGACATCTTGGAGAATAACTCCTGACATTGGCCATTCTATTCCACTAAGGGGTTCTAGAATATAATTTAGATGCTTTTAAGTTATACCCAAGATCCATGCACCCCAATCCGTGTGCAATAGACTCTATATAACTTAATGAAATTCTACAACTCCTTTTGTAAGAAGCTTTTAATGGGATCACATCTAGTAATGCAAACTTTACAACCTTGTATAGGAATCCCACATTTTCCCTTCCCACTCATTCATACTCTGGCTAGTAGGCTCCTCGAAACTTGGTACAAGAGATAAGATTAAGTTCCCAATAGACAATTTTGTGTGTTCACTTAGTGGCTATGAGTAAGAAATTCATAACCAATTATTTTTCAAATATTCTTTCTTATAACACTTTCGTAGCTATCTCCTTCTCCTATTCAACCTCACATATTCCTATACAAACTAGCCTAACATCATTTGATGGGTTGTTGAGCAAGTTTTGCAATTATAAAACCCTCAATATTTCACACTGTGGGTCGTAAGCGTAGTAGTTGAGCCACAAAGAATTAGCTACACTAATTGAATCCTAACTTTTTCTAAAGTCTAAAAATTGTAATTCAAATGAAAATAAAATGAACAAAAATTTAAGCAATTGAATATAGATTGATTAAGAATGAAATTCTAAAATTAATGTAAGGAAATCAAAATTGAACATAGCCATATAAAAGTCGAAAATCACATAAGGAAGATTAACTAATTAAGAGAAGAAGGGATTTGTCCTATCGTCAATTGCTAACTTAACTACTTTTGAGTTAACGGGTATCGATCCTAGAATTTCACAAGGTTGATTATTCTCTCTCGAGACCTAATCATTAAACCTTAAATTATAATTCTTAATTGAATCTGAAGTTCTAAATTTGCAATCTCTCAATTAACAAAATAGTCCACGTTCTAGTTAGTTCTTAAGCACTCTAATAGATAATTGGGTCCTCACACGAGATCTCTCTTCGTATAATTACCAATTTGATTGTTTATATGATCTATTAGGTTGCTAACTCCCATTACCCAACCTAATCATGTTACTATTAGTTCACTCTCTCGATTTGTTACCGAAGTATGCAAAAATGACAAACAATCACAATACCCAAACACATTAACATCAAAAGCAATCAAATCACAATTGATTCAATAATAAATCCCAAATGAAGTTTAGAACATCCTTAAACAAGTATTCATCATCCTCATATTAAAACATCAAATGAAATAAACATAAGAAGAATCAAGAAAATTAACTTAGAAGGATGGCTGGACTGGCTGGCAATAATAACTCCTCCTCTTCTTCTTCTCTTCTCTCATCTTCTTTCTTCTTTGACTTCTTTCTTTAAATGGTAAGATGGAGGCTCCTTGATTAGGTCATCTTTTTTTTCCTTCTATAGAGTTTTTTCCTTTTAGGGTAAAAGCTAGGTTGTACCCAGGCCAAAAAGTCCAAAATGATCCTCCAAAAAATAGAAATGGAAGTAGATCCCCGCGGTTACGTATGCCACGATCGTGACCTGTGAAATGAGCTTCTGTCACGATTGTGGCCCATTCAGTCATGATCGTGAATAGGATGTCACGATCATAACCTTGACTCTTCCTCCAAGCTTTCTTCGACTTCTCTCAATCTTTTTCATTTGATCTCAAACACTAACAAACATATCAAAAAACCTTAAATGCACAAAATAAAATTCCAATAATATGCTCTAAACCACATAACAGTAAAAACAACAAATGCATAATCACACTGACATAATTATAAACCTAAACGTGTACAAATCATCTAATCAATAACTAAAACACACCAAAAATGCCCATTAAAACATAATGTGGACTATAACTATCAACGCCCCTACACTTGAACTTTTTCTTGTCCTCAAGCAAAACAACACAATACAAAACACAAACACACCCAACAATAACACATATAAGCACACATATGCAATGATGATACAATGGCATTGAACTTTATAAAACTAATTTAACTTTGAAAACAACCCCTTAAGCTACTCTAATTTATTAACTTATGCAATATGTGACTAAGCACTTCAGACTAAATATACATACTAATCAAGACCTTAACGTCATATTCACTCACCCTCAGCTGCACATATTGATAAGCAATAGTTAACTGAAATTGCAAGCATTACTAAGTAACTTTCTATGAAAAAACATGCTATTAACAAAGATCAGTAGGATTTATTTATTAAAACACCATTTTGTTAATTTTCTTTAACATTGACCTAGTCTTTTGACGTGAAGGCAAACATTTGTGATGAATGTCCCTTGGTTACTCAAGTAGGTTTTTTTTTATTAATAGGCTTGGTTGGAATGTCATTAAAGCCTTTTAACGCGAAGGTAAAAATTTGTGATGAATGTCCCCCAGTTATTCAGCTACATCACATTCTCAACTAGCTACTAGCTCT
This sequence comes from Erythroxylum coriaceum, assembly GCA_026874005.2. Lineage (NCBI taxonomy): Eukaryota > Viridiplantae > Streptophyta > Magnoliopsida > Malpighiales > Erythroxylaceae > Erythroxylum > Erythroxylum coriaceum. Next base: position 4,233,515 of record JANQAP020000007.1, read on the forward strand.
ATTCATATTCATAACCTGAGGCTAGTGGAATAGTTATTTGCTTAAGATATACACTTTTTTCTTTTTTTCACATTTTATTGCCTACGTTATTTCTTTAGCTAATAATTTTCATTAAAAGATACTAACAACATTACTTATTCAATGGAACTATGATTATAAATGTATTTAACAAATTTCTTAAGGTGAGCAAATTAACATCAGATCCTAATTAACATACAGTTGTAATTAAAGATACCTAGAACACTAATTACACAAGCTAATAAGTCTTTACATCTTAGAAGAATATGTTCAAAGCTAAACTAATTCCATTAAGTCCTATCCATTGACACATCCATATGATTCACACCATGAAAACCTAAGCAAAAACTAACATACAATATGCAAAATTCATATTCAAAATAAAAATAACAGTGTAAACCTCCCCACATTTGGACAACATATTGTCCTCAATGTGAGAATAACAAACAACACATAAGGTGGGAATAAAACAAAACAACAAGAAAAACGTAAAAACAAAATAAAAAGACAAGGGTTAGAGCATAAAACCATCATAACGATTGAGGTGGTGATGGCGATGGTGTTAGAAGTTGGATTTCCATACCTTGAGCACAAAGTAATTGTAAATGCTTTGAATGTGTCAGCATTGTTGTCTTTGCTCCTTTCCTATCTCCTTCAACACCTTGGCATTATCTACAATTGCTTTGTTAATATTCAAAAATGTGTTGACGTAGTGTGTCGTAACATTACTCAAAATAATTAGACCTACAATTATAGCATTGGTGAGTCAATTACACAGAGAGTGTTCAGTTAGCTATTATTATGAAAAGAATTGGTGTGTAGATGGTGGGGGATTGTTTGATTTCAAATAAAAAAACAAAACTAAACTAAAGAAAACATTCAAAATTGATGAAAAGTGATCATTGGTTCAATCTCGAACTACATGTAATCAAAAATACTTTATTGAATTGTTACTTTCATAACTCTCCTAGCAACTATTAATCGTAAGTTAACAATAAGTTCTATAAACCCCGATTTTCCCTTAGGTTGTGTTTAACTAAGATACACTCATTAATTAAACCTAGCCATCGAACAACCAACGGTAAGCTTTCTAGATTTAATTGGACAGTCGTATTGCAAGTTAGGAAAACAAATTAAGACAGACAATAACCACATACGCTCGGGTCATTTAACCTAATTTATATTATAGCTAATGATTCGACACCAATCGGAAGATTACATATTATATCCCTAATGATCTGAAACCATTAGTTTCCACAAACAAATCTCAACATAAAAATTATAGATTATTTGAAGATTCTAGCAATGGGTTCATAATAAAACAACAAACGATGAGAGAAATGCTTAACCGAATTCTTCGGCGTCAATATCACCTCCAAACTGGGTTTAGAAAGCCTAGACCTCTATGGGTCTCCAAAGGATGAAAGCCTTGCCCCTCTATTGCCTCCCAAAACCCTGGAATGATTCCTCAAACCTTTCATAATGTTTCTACCATCAAAATGATATTTTTAAACCAAAAAGTAAGGTTTTTAGGTGAGCTGGCAGCATGTCATAGGCATGATTTAGTATGTTATGCCTATGTCACATTTGTCATGGGCGTGGCTACACACTCATTTCCCATATTTCTTAAGAATATATAGTCATAAGCAAAGATGAATAACTTTCAAAAACCATAGCAAAAACTTAACATTGAACACTTCTACTCATTATCAATCAACGTTCATCACCTTCAGAAATTGAGTAATCTAGAGTTAGACTTGGACAAAATGTGTTTAAATAAGATATATCCATAGGTACATTCAAAAATCATTTATGATCATAACATTACACAACTTTGCAAATCATTTCATTTCTCCACTACTAGGGTTCACATGTATAAACATGAATCAAAGGACTTTTCAAGGCTATATTATAAGCAAGAGTAAGTTGAGATGTATTTGTGTAATGTAGTGTAAAAGCTATCAAATCTAGTGAAACAAAAGTAACACTCAACGCATCATCAAGCACAAAAACTAAAATTCATTCAAAACTAGGTACCATCAACTATGATGAATGCAAAAATCATGTTCACTGCTCAAATTTAAGCTCTCATAACTCAAATCACATGATGTATAACCAATTAGAAGGGATCACTCATAAAAATTGATGATAATAATACATTTAAACTATAAGGAATGATCTTTCCAAAACAGTATCTACCTTATATGCAACATATTCAAATCACCCATTCAATACAACTTTAAGAGGAGAAATTAATCAGGAACAACTTTTCGAAACAAAAGTACTTCCTCCTAGATACTTTTATTTAAACATATTATTTTCTTTTTTTCCTTTTCTTTTCTCTTTTTCTCTTTTTCTTTCTTTTTTCTTTCATTTAAAAATTGAAAGAAGCTACACCAACAATGGGATTCATAACATGACATTCTGACAAATATAACCAACTTATATATATGCACACCCCCACACTTAGACTTTTGTACATTCACAATCACCAAAAATTAACAAATGCTCCACTAGCTTTATGGCTAGGGTAGGACATTTGGTCGAGTGTAATAGCATGTAATGTGATTAATACAAAAAGAAAGGATAATAAAGCTCAAAGGGGCTTAACAAAGGAAAATTCATATCATTAGGTAGGCTATTTGGCTAATGTAATTTGTAAAAATAAAGAATGCCTAATCATTTTCATATTAATGCCTGCGATAAAAATTTGGTCTTGAATAGAAAATCAAAACAATGTCAGTATGTACATGTCATTCACACATAAATAAAAGACAATGAGGTTGATATGAACGTGTCACTCTATTAAGGCTCAAAATCTCGTTGACTTGTGTCTACCACTAGTCACTACTTCTTTTAAAGATAATGTACATTGACCAATAACAAAATCAAAAGTACATGCTAAAGTTGCCATATATTCTTCTAGTCAATTCACACTTTAATCATGACTATGTAATCCTAGAAGCAATAGAAAAAGAGAAAATGTTTGTTTGTTTGTTTTATTTAGGGATGTCAATGGGTCATGATGGCTTGTGGCTCGGCGAGCCAAGATGGGTCTGCTCGTGGCTTGGTCTGACCACAGACTTACTGGCCTGTGGTCCGAATTATGACCCGACGGGCTGGCCTTCCCGTCCTTTATTTTTTAAAACAAAAAACTTCCAAAACGACATCATTTAGGAAGTAACAGTCAGCGTGGCCCGTGGCCCTTCATCCTGACCATAGTTTTATTCTCTTTATCTTTTTTTTTGAAAAATTAAAAACAAGTAAGAACAAACAAACTTAAAAACACACATTTATATAAGAAAGAAAAGTGAAAATGTAAAGGAAAAGAAATTAAATTTCCTTGGGTTGCCTCCCAAGAAGTGCCTTTGTATAGTGTCGCAGACTCGACTCCTTGTTTTCCTCACGTGATGAAATTATAATCTTCTGTTGTCATAGTTTATGCTCTCTCCAGATGAGGTTGTTTAGGATAACGTCATAGTTGATGACCTCTAATTTTCATCATATTCCCTATCTTCAAAATCTCAATCTTTAATAAGTCCCCAAACTCTTGGGCTATCTCAAATGTCTCTTCACCTTTTTCCTACTCATTTAATTTCTCCAATATACTACATAAAGGTGAAGGTTTAGTATTAAAAACAATTAGGGACTTAAGATTTACCTCTGATCTAAATGATATTTCATTTTATACTTTGAGGTCCTCCTCCATTTCTTCTTCACAAGCAATTCCTTGAGTAGTTCTATCAAGATTCTCAAGCTCCTCTTCACTCTGTAAGGTCTTTTCACTGATGCCCTTGGGTGCACCTCGAGTTCAGATGGCTACGTCTCTCCACTTTGTGATTCTAGACAGTTGATAGCTTCCATCATTGAACCATCTAGCTTACCAAGTTTTAGATTCTAGATATTGTTTCCTACTAAAATTACATAGTATTAATAGCAAGAAATCTAACTAAATCTTTCAGGGATGTACCTGAGTTATAATAAAAAAGCTTCTAGTCTATATGGGAATTGTTGTGTGTCCTGCAAAATGTCAAGGAAGTAATTTTGTTGATTATACCATCCATAACTAAAGTTAGCGTGATCATTTCAAACTCAGTTATAAGATTGGAAATATAAGTTATAGAAAAAACTACTTCCATCCGTGTATATATATAACAAAAAAGGTGAAAGAAATCAAAAAATGAATGAAAAGAAACTAATTATGAACAAATATATGCAAAACACTAATTAAAATCAAGAACAAAAACTAGATACCATTCTCACCGACAACGGTGCCAAAATTGACGTAGCACATCGTAACACTATTCAAAATAACTAGACCTACAATTATAGCAGTGGTGAGCCTAGGTCAATCCTATAGAGACTATTCGGTTAGCTTTTGTTATGAAAAGAATTGGTGTTTAAGTTAGGGGTTTGTTTGATTTTAAATAAGAGAACAAAACAAAATTAACGAAAACAAATTAAAGAAAACATTCAAAAGGATGAAAAGTGATGAATTCTTTAGGGAGCCAATCGTTGGTTCAATCTTGGCCTACACACAATCAAACATACTTCATTGAATTGTTATTCTCATACCTCTCCTAGCAACTATTAATCGTAGGTTAACGATAAACTCTATTAAGCCCAGTTTTCTCTTAGGTCGTGTTTAACTAAAATACGCTTGCTAATTAAACCTAGCCATTGAACAAACTAGGATAAGCTTTTTAGATTTAATTAGACAGTTGTTTTACAAGTTAGGAAAACAAATTAAGACAGACAAAAACCACATACGCTCCGATCATTTAACCTAGGTTATTTTATCCCTAATGATTCGACACCAATTAGAAATACAATAATTATGGATTGTATCACTAATGATCTGAAACCATTAATTGCCACAAACAAATCTCAACATAACAATTACAAAATATATTGAGGATTCTAGTAATGGGTTCGTAATAAAACAATCTAATGAATGCATTAAGATCATCTTAATAGAATACCCAAACAATAAACGTGGATAACATAATCAATTCCTAAGAGAAAGAACAACAAACAATGAGAGAAATGCTTAATAGGGTTCTTCGACATGGATATCACCTTCGAATTGGGTCAAGAAAGCCCAGCTCTCTATGGGTCTCTAAATGATGAAAGCTTTACCCCTCTGTCACCTCCTGAAACCCCTAGAACGATTCTTTAAATCTTTCATAATGTTTCTACCATCAAAATGATGTTTTTAAATAAAAAATTAGGGCTTTCAGGTGAGCTGGAAATATGTCATAGGTGTGACTTGGTGTGTCATGCCCATGACACTTTTTTATGGGCGTAACAACACTCTCACACCTATGAAAATTTTGTCATAGGTGTGAGAGCACTCTCACGACCATGACTTATTTGTCACGGCCTTGAGATGTTTCTCAAGCCATGACTATTGCTATTCTTCATTCCTTTTGGCACTTTTTTGTCACCTATTGCTCTAATCCTTCTTCTTCTTGCTTCATGAAGAGAAGTGAGTGTTTCTGACTAAATTTAGCTCCTTTGCTTCCGAATTGTACCTAAATTCAAATATGAACTAAAGAGAGTGTCTTAAGTATTTTAAAACATTAATCACTAAGTGTCATAGATAAAATGTATTAACAATTAAGCACATATCATGCATTAAGTACCTTCTCCCATCTGGTTTTTTCTTCTTCTTTGGATTCTTCACTGGTTGACTCCTCTTCTCATTGTTGCGATGGTGCTGAGCTGGAAATGGCCTGTCCTGCCCTGTTCTTGATATGTGATTTTGCACTGAAATCTTGATGTTCCATATTGTAGGACTTTAAGATCTCAGTTCTAGTAAAATGACGAGTGTTAAGAAACTTAGGAAAATGCATAGTTAATCCATCATAGTTAATACCATAATAATCCACAATGGTAGTAAACAAGTGCCTTATGCCAAGATTATTGCATCTCTTTTTTAGAGAAGCAATGAGAGCATTAAAAATGTGGGTGGATGTGCAAACTTGTACGTTATTATCCATGCACCATAAAATAAATAGCTCCTTCAATGAACACTTACTTCTTTCACTTTTGTCAAACACAGTCTGACACATAAATTTGTGTACAACAAGTGTTTAAGGTTACGGATTATATAATTATGTGCATTTTTAGCGTCGAAGTTGTCCAACCTTGTCAGTTGGGCCCAATAATGTGTGGTACATAATTTATTATTCTGGTTTACTATGATTGATTCTAGGAATCCATCGATTTCATACAAAGTTTCATAATTTAACTCATACAGTCAACCCTGCAATCGAAACCATAATTCTTTCCATTTACCTTTCTCAAATTAGAGGGATGTGAAAAATTCAAGGGTGACTTCTTCATAAACGACAAAGTTAAAACATATAAATTCCTCCCATTGAATTCCGTTTACTAAGGAGTCGTTTAGTTCTACTTCTATTTTTCTGTTGTAGTTTTTAGTTTTCGTTTTCAGTTTTTTGTTTCTGTTTTTCTTTCAAATAAAAAAAACCTGTTTGGTTGTCAATGTTAATGTAGTTATATTTTTATCACTGATAATAATTAAATATTAGATAAAACTTAAAGATAAATTTTTTAATTAAATATATTTATTTAATCTCTTATATAATATTTATTAACAAACTATTAATAAAATTATGTTATTTTAATAAAATAAATAATTTAAAAATTAAAATTTTATTTATAAATTCATGTTTATTTGAAATATATTTTAATTATTAAATCAAATTTTATTTGAATATGTATATATTTTAAATTTAGTTATATTTATTAATAATTATTAAAATTTAATTACAAATAATTTAATTATGAAAATTAAATATAACCTTGAATTAAATTATTCATAATTTTTATTAATAATTAAATAATTAAATAATATTTATTTAAATGATAGTAAATCAGATTATGAAAAAAAACAGAAACAAGAAACAAAAGCCACTTTTTATGGTTTTTCATAATTTTTGAAAACCGGAAGAAACCAAAACCAAAAATAGAAACTGAAAACTCAAACAAACAGGTTTTTTTACTAAATTTGAAAAGAAAAGCGAAAAATAGAAAACAAAAATGGAAACAAACAGCCCTTAAGTTTTAAACCTTTTCTCTCAATCCAGTTCTTTATAATATTTCAAAGTCCAAATATATAGGCACAACAATCTTTTTAATGCTAAGGGTTTGGAAATGGTTACCTTCCTCTTCCGATTAAATCCATAAGGGTGCTCTATAATCCGTCGCTCGATTCCTTTATCCCCGCCTTGACACTTGCATCTTGCCCTTTGATTGATTGAGTTTGACCATCTGCTTAATTCGCAGTCCCATTTGGAATAAGAGATGTGTGAAGAATGTAGGGAGAGAAAGAACTTTGAGGAGGGTTGTAGAGAAAAGTGAGAGGATTTGAGCTTCTTAATTCTGGAGAGAGAGTGAGAGAGCGTTGTGGGTAAGAAAGATGATGGTGAGAGTGAATATATAGGTTAGGGAGAATAAAAGAGGGGTAAAATAGGGAAAAGGGGTTTAAAAATCGCGTGTTCTCATTCTGCCTCGTTTATAGCTCGTGATCGTGACTGAGTGGGTCATGATCATGATAGAGAGGAATTTCCATGTTTTGTCACGATCATGATAGATGGTTCAAAATAGGATCACGATCGCGGCCAAGAGTGTCACGATCATGACAGAGACTTCAAAATTGGGACTGGGAATTTTTACACTGCTTTCTTGTTTTTTATTCTTTTCCTCATGTCACTCCTGAATTCCTTCCCTACCTTATATTTGCATCATCACCTCATTGTTTTGCCTTCTATACCCTTCCAATCCATTGTGAAAAAGAGAGAGAGAGAGACAAAACTAGCTCGATTTTTCCAAGATGTTAAATTATATCGAAAAACACACAAAAATAAAATTGAAAACCTAATATAAAGCAAAAGATAAAACAACAAAAATTTAAAATCATAGGTTGCCTCCCATTGATGGAGGAATGGCGTGAAAGTGATCGAATAGAGTCTGGTGGTTATTGGAAAAGTTTTGTGCAATTTGGTGTTTATTGGGTAAAACTATAACATGGAATTTGAAGGCGTTTTTGGATTAATTGACTAGGAATTTGGTTTCTAGAAAAGAAGTGAAGTTGTAGAACTTTTTGTGAACTACGGTTAAGTTAGGTTGGTTTTCCTGAATACATGTCTGGTTGGGCAGTTGATTGGTGATGGTTAGGAAAACTGGAAATTTTGAGATGGCTGGAGTTAGAACCGGGTAGAAAACCCTTCTGGAGATTTCTAGTTTAAGAAGGGAACAACGCTATGGCTTTGAAATCAACTAAATCTAATAATCACACAAAAGGTTATGAATTTTCTCATACAACTGGTCAGACAGAATTCTAGCGATCAAATTAAATAGAATAATGAACAAAGTTGAATGTTTTCAAAAAACAAACAAACCTAACGATTGTTCTTCGGAGAAACAATCAAAACCTAGACAATCTCTTACCAAATTGAGAGAAAACCTCACTCTTTGTCTTATATATTTTTCTGAAATTCAAAATAGGAAAACAAAGAGCTAAAATAGGAAATTTTTTAGCAGCCACAAGAATCGACTCCTCATATTCCTAATCTGCAGTTTCAGCTCATTAAAACAAAAATAAAAGTTGTAATAAAGTCTCACAAAATAGCTAATTAAAATAAACCAAAATAAAGTCTTCAAATCGGACCAAAGTCAATGAAAATAAATGTCTTAAAAATTTTGCTAAGCTTGGAATTCAACTTCATGCTCATCAGGTCCATAGACACACATTTTGAAGTCTCCAAATGACTTCAAAAGGACTTGGAATTGTAAGAACAAATTCAGCCCAATTTCTGCTTCCTCCATAACTTCATTTGGCTCACTTACAGCTCCTTAAACTTGTTCCAATTCTTGTGACTTTTCTTCAAATCCTATTGCTAGGACATCTTGAATAGCAAGCTTTGATGGCCCTCCATCATCCTCTCCCTCTTGAGAATCAGCCTCATTAGAAGAATTTGAATCAATCATAGTATCCTCCACATAAAGCTTTAGATCACTTACATTGAAACTGTTTGACATTTGATAATGGGCTGGTAACTCAATTTTATAGGCATTGTTGTTGATCTTCTTGAGCACTTTGAATGGACCATCCGCCCTGTCACTAAGCTTGGACTTCCTAGCCTTGGAAAACCTTTCTTTCCTCAAATAAACCCAAACCAGGTCACCCTCCTTGAATTCCACTGGCTTCTTCTTCTTAGCTTGCCTCATGTAAGCTTCATTATGCTTCCTTATGTTCTCTAGGACCTGTTCATGCATTTTAACAATTTTTTGGGCCCTTTTCTTAGCTACAATGCTTTGAAAAGGCCTATCTTGAACAAATGGAGTCAAGGAAATAGGAGTCAATGGATTTGATCCATAAACAACTTCAAATGGTGAGAATTTGGTTGACTTTAACTTAGGACAATGATAAGCAATGTAATATGGAATCCCAATTCTTTGTTTTTCCTCTTAACAAACTCCTCAAAATCCCCCTAAAGACCTATTAACCAACTCGGTTTGGCCATCTGTTTGTGGGTGAAAAGCTATGCTAAATTTGAGTTTTGTCCCTAATCTAGCACATAACACTCTCCAAAAATGACTCACAAACTTCACATCTCTATCACTCACAATACTTCTTAGAATGCCATGCAATTTAACAAGATTATGGAAATACAAGTCCATCACATGTTGAGCATCATTAGATTTAGCCTAAGGAATGAAATGTACCATTTTAGAAAATCTATGCACAACAACCATAATGCTATCAAATCCCCTCCTATTCCTAGGCAAACCTAACACAAAATCCATGCTCACATCCTCCCAAGGTTTGTTTGGTGTAGGTAAAGGTGTGTAAGGGCCGTGGGCTTGGGATGTCATCTTTGATCTACTACAAGTATTGCAACCACTCACAAGCCTAGCTACTTCCCTAAACATCCCTATATAAAAGAAGTTAGAATGGGCTTGTTCAAAGGTTTTATCCCTCCCCCATGGACCTCTCTCAAGATTGTCTCCCTTAAAGAACAATTTAGAACACAACAAGAACCATTTTTAAACAAGTAACCATTATGTAAAACAAAGTCCATAAATGCATCATTATTTTCCTTAGTCCTAGTAAAAATTTCACCAAAATCTTTGTCACTCTCATACATCCCCCTAATATCATCAAAACCTACAACATGTGCATGCATTGAACTTAACAAGAGAAATTTTCTTGACAAGGAATCGGCAACAACATTTGTGGTCCCTTTTTTATACTTCATGACATAGTCAAAAGATTGGAGAAATTCAACCCAAGTAGCATGTTTTTGACTTAGGTTGGCTTGACTTTGGATATATTTTAGAGCATCATGATTAGTGAAGAGAATGAAAAGGTTGGCCAAGAAATAAGGCCAGAAATGTCTAAAGGCCCTAACAATTGCGTAAAACTCTTTATCATAATTTGTGTATCTTTTTCTAGCATCATTGAGTTTTTCACTAAAGAATACAACTAGTCTACCCTCTTGGCTCAAAATAGCCCCTATTCCTACCCCACTTGCATCACACTCAAGTTCAAACGGTGGACTAAAAGTAGCTAACTTTAAAATAGATGCCTTTGTGATCAAAATTTTCAAAGTGTTGAATGCAATAGTGGCCTGACTTGTCCACTTAAAATTACCTTTTTTCATGCACTCGGTTATAGGAGCAGTTATAGTACTAAAATTCCTAATGAATCTCCTATAGAATAAATAAAAACCATGAAAGCTTCTAACTTGGAAAAGACTTGTTGGGACCGGTCAATCTAGAATAGTTTGGACCTTTGAGGGATCCATCCTAATACCATCTTGGCTAATGACAAATACTAGGAAAGTCAAAGAATGATCAAAAAAATTGCACTTTTCAACATTGGCATACAAAGACTCTCTAGCTAAGACATCAAAGACACTTTTAAAATGCAGCACATGTTCATCTAGAGATTTAGAAAAGATCAAGATACCATCAAAGTACACTTCAACAAATTTGTGAAGGAAAGGTTTAGGTACCTCATTCATAAGCCTCATGAAAGTGGATGGAGAATTTGACATTCCTATTGGCATGACAAGCCACTCATAAAGTCCTTCCTTTGCTTTGAAAGGTGTTTTCTACTCATGTCCCTCTCTCATATGGATTTGATGAAATCCATTGGCAAGATCAAGTCTAGCGAAGATTTTTGCTCCATGAAGATGGTCAAGCATGTCATCAAGTCTAGGAATAGGATACCTATACTTGACTGTGATTTTGTTAACTGCTTTTGAATCTATCACCATCCTCTATTTTCCATTCTTCTTTTGCATCACAAAAGATGGAACTACACATGGATTTGTTGAAGGTCTAATGAACTGTCTCTCCATCAACTTTTCAACAATAGCTTGTAAAGCTTCCCTTTCCTTAGGACTCATCCTATAGGACTATTTGTGTGGAATTATTACTCCCGGAGTGAAGTTTATCTCATGTTGAATAGATCTCAATAGTGGCAGCCCCTTTGGAAGCTCATTAGGGAAAACACTAGGAAATTGATCAATCCAATCTTGAACAATTCTAGGAATGGGTAGCTTCATCCTAACCTCATCTTCCATATCTAATGGTGCAAATGAAGGCAATTTATCAGCAATTTCCTTCCTCTCTTAAATACTCATCAAAACTACATCATTTTCTACCCTTTTCTTCACATCTGACCTCATTGGTGTCAATAAGAATTTTCTGCCCTCATGCTTTAAGGAATATGTATTTGCTCTTCCTTGATGACTAACATCCCTATCATACAACCAAGACTTGCCCAAAAGTAAATGACAAGCTGACATTGGGATAACATGGCACCATACTTCATCTTCATACTTCCCAATAGCAAAAGGAACTAGACATCTCTTGGAAACTTTTATCTCATACTTCTTGTCAAGCCAAATAAGCTTATAAGGACATGGAATGGGTTCGGTTTTTAAGCTAAGCTTGTCTACCATTTCATTGGAAACCACATTCTCACAAGCTCTACTATCAATCACTACACTACACTTCTTACCATCGGTTATACACTTTGTATGAAAGAGATATTTTCTCTTCCAATCTTCACCCCTATTCTCACTATTAAGAATTCTAAGCAAAACTAACACTTCTACTTCTATGTCTTCTCCACTAGCCACAATTATCTCATCACTACCATTTTCCTCTCCTTGCACTTCATCACCAAATAGGGCAGCTTCTTCACATTAAAGTGCATTGTCGATTTCCTCCATCTCTTGCAAAGTCATAATTTTCCTATTTGGACATTCGGATTGAAAATGCCCATAGCCTTGACATTT
>JANQAP020000007.1:4321732-4333791 GCA_026874005.2 Erythroxylum coriaceum
ATTATTAATTTTGGTGACAATCAAATAATAATAATGTTAGAAATAAATGAACTATTTTGATAAGTGTGTTAAGTGTGTAGAAGAAGCGCAAAACACAAAAGAAGGAGAACACAGAAAAAGCGCAAAACACAAAAGAAGGGAGAACAAAGAAGAAGAAGAAAACACAAAAGAAGCGCAGAACACAGAAGAAGTGAAAACACAGAAGAAGCGCAGAACACAAAAGAAGTACAAAACACAGAAGAAGCGCAAAACATAGAAGAAGCAGAAAACACAGAAGAAGCACAAAACACAGAAGAAGCGCAAAACATAGAAGAAGTAGAAAAACACAGAAGAAGCGAAACACACAGAATAAGTGGCAAACATAAAAGAAGTGGAAAATATAGAAGAAGTAGAAAACACAGAAGAAGAAGAAGAAGAAAACACAGACGATACACAGATGAAGATACGTTAGTATGTCGGACAGTTAGTTAGTTGGAGTTAGTTACAGAACTCAACTGAATAACGGGTTCTAAAAGAATCAAGAAGCAGTTATCAAAAATCAAGAAGCAGTAGGAGACTTAGGCTATATATACTAGTCGTAGTCGAAGACTGAACAATCTTTTAACCTTTCGAAAACCTTTGATTCTTTGAGCTTTTAAGTGTTTACTTATAAAGAAAAATACTGTATTCAAAAGTGCGATACTAGAGAGCTAACCCTACTATAACGAAAAGCTCACAATATCTTTCTAGTGAGAGACAGAAAAGGCTAAGAACCTGGAGAGGCTAAGATAGCAGAAAGAATACTTTGTGTAAGAGGCCTGAAGAGGCTTTGGAAGGGAAGAAAGAATACTTGTAAAGTTGTTGAAGTATAGTGAAAACTTAGACAAACTCTGAGGACTGGACGTAGCCCATGGTTTGGGGTGAATCAGTATAAAAATCGCAGCGTCTATCTTCTATCCTTTTACTTTATACTATTTTATGTTTAAACAAGTATATAGAAGTTATTTGCGATTTAACTACGTAACTAATTTTGCATAACTTTTTGTGGTATTATTTTAACAAGTTAGAGAAGTTCTTAACAAAATATTAAAGATTTTGTATTCACGAAAAGAATACACAATTCAACCCCCCTTCTTGTGTATCTTATATAGTGTACATGAATTATATATTAACGTGTGATTTACTTCATGATCATCAGTTATATGGTGAACAAAAATGCATCAATACATACCAAATCCATGGCATTCTGTAAATCTGTCTAGTTCTTGTATGCTGTTTTACTTGAATATCATGATAAATATACTTCTTATACCTCCTTAATTTTTAATAAAGGAGAAGCTTAATTTATCCTCAATCACAAAATGAATATTTATTGCTACAGTTTCAAGTGCTTCCTTAAATAGTTAGAACTCCATTTCAATATCTAATTTTGAAGTATTGAATTTGTTGATCTAAAACAATAACACGGCTATTTGCTAGAGCAAAGTTTAATAAGTGAGCACTTTGTTGTTGGTTTGTTTCTGCTGTTGGTTTGTTTATGTGTGTATGTAAGGTCACCATTACTCCTGCTTGTTTATGCCTTTTGATTCCTAATTATTCCATCTTTTGTGTTTACTTAATTGTTTGACCTATTGTGTTCTTTTGTTTATGTTTGTTGCATTTTTGTTTCTAAAAAAAGAATGTACATCTATATCAAATTTTTGTTTGTTGTGTTTTGGTTTCTGAAAAAAGGATTTATATCAGTCATGGAGGAGATGCTCTGCTTTTAGCCTTTATCACTTTGTCAGAGCAAAAAACTTTATAGATCCAATTGATGAAGATCGATATGGAGAAATAAATGGCAGTGACATTGGTGTGTATAAACTAGCAGATGGTTGCGTCATGAAAGCAGAAACCTAGATATTCTCAACCACATACTATGTTGAGTTTACAAACTTGTTTCTTGTGACAACTCGTGTCTGTATGAACGATGTCAACCTTTTCCCTGTAATAAATAAATCTAATCATTTATTAGACATTGAAATACTTGTTGTTTCATATTGTATAGTTCATATATTGACTAGATATTGAAGTACTTGTCGTGTCCATATTGTACAATTCATTAAGGAGTTGATTCAATTTATAAAGTGTAGTTTTGAAGTTTTTAATGCAGAAACACATGATTGATTTTCATTGTTACTTTATAAAAAACTTCGAAGATTTCGACTAATAATGATGATGATGATAATAGTAGTAGTAGTAGTAGTAATAATAATAATAATAATAATAATAATAATAAATAAAAAAATAGATTACTAAAATTAATAATAATAATAATAATAATAATAATAATAATAATAATAATAATAATAATAATAATGATGATGATGATGATGATGATGATGATGATGATATTTTGGTCTTTTTATTGGTTATCCCTTTGTCATTTTAAGTTTATATTTTCAAATCAAACATTGACATAGAAATTCTTTAACAGTAAACCAAACAAAGTAATACTCATTCCATTCTATTCCTCATCTTTTTTACTCCTAAGAATAACTATTTTATTCCTTATCTATTTCATTCCTTGAACCAAACAAGCTGTGAGGAATGACAATATGAGATTCCATAAGGAAGAGATGGAGCAAATGTAGGAGGAAGTTAGACAAAGTAAAAAGCAAGGTAATGGTGAATGACAAGATGGGCTAGACACGAAGGTGTTTGTTTCCTCTCCCATAATTAAAACTTAAAGGAAACTTGGATGTAACTTAAGCAGGAAATGACCCGCCTAAGGAATGATTAAAAAAAGAAATTTTTGATTGAAAAGTTAAAAGGAGGGCTAAAAAGGTAAATGAAGTATAAAGTGTTAGGAAATGAGTTATATTAGCTTTGCTAATATAATCTGCTACTAAAATATAATTAGCTATAAATGGTCCCTACTGTATGTGGTCTTGCAGATTGTACAATACAATTGTGCAGCTTACCCACAATTTGTTAGAATATTCCCTTTGTTGATTTTCTTATAACAGAATTCCAATCATGAGCAGTTGTAAAGGTTCTAAAAACCTCTTTGTAATTGTTACTTTTTTTTTGTATATAAGAAATACAAAGACACCTCAGTTGTTTGAGCTGAGCATTTCATATTCCAGTTTTTCTATTTCTTAACTTGGTATCAGAGCCCTCCCCAACGAGTGTCGAAGATGTCAACTGAAGGTGGTAACATCCCTTCCCACAGCAGCCCAGCTGCGATTATCCCTGCTCAAGCTCCGAGTACCCTTGCTCCTTAGGTTACGGGTACACTAACTCAACCCTTTGCTTTAAAACTGGATTAAAACAATTTTACTCCCTGGAAAGCTATGGTTTTAGCTATTATCAAGGGCCACAGATTGGATGGGTACCTTACGGGTTCTAAAATCAAACCCCCTGAACTCCTTCCTCATGATCCCACGACTGGGACTTCTGATCCTATTTCTGCGCAAGTGAATCCAGATTTTGAAACCTGGATTGTTCATGACCAGCTTCTTCTTGGCTGGGTTTACGGAGCGATGACGGAAGAAATCGCTACCAAATTGATGGGCTGCGATTCATTTGTTGGGTTATAGCGCACCCTTGAAGCATTATTTGGGGCTCATTCGAAGTCCAAAATAGACGAATTCCAAACCTTGATTCAAACCTCGTGGAAGGGAAGCCTCTCTACAACTAAGTATTTACGTCAAAAGAAATGATGGTTTGATGTGCTTGCTCTTGTTAGAGATCCCTATCCCGAATCCCAGCTTGTTGCAAATGTCCTCTCCGACCTTGATATTGATTATCTGCCAATCATTGTTTTGGTGGAAGCTAATCAAAAACCTCTTGGCAAGATCTTCAGGATATCCTCTTGAGCTTTGACAGCAAAATGGATCGTTTAAACACCCTCTCTAGTTCGAGTAAATTGTCTCAAAACTCAATCCCACCTATGGCAAACTTAGCAAATCGTTCTCCTGGTTCCAACAGACTCCATATGGCTCTCGTGGTAGCAACGGTAACAGAGGTGGTAGTGGCCGATTCAGAGGCGGTCGTGAAGGTCGTAGTAGTGGTTCTAAACCCACATGTCAAGTTTGTGGACGCTATGGGCACTCTATCGCTCACTGTTACAATCAATTTGATGAGACATACATGGGTTCCATTCCACAAGGTGTTACCAGCAACAACAAAAATGCTCCAAATGCATCTACCTTCCTTGCTGCTCCTGAACCTCTAGATCACAGTGTGTGGTATGCTGATAGTGGTGCAAACAACCATATTATAGCTGATACAAACAGCTTGGTTCAAAAGGTTGAGTACAATAGTAAGGAAACCTTAACCATTGGTGATGGTAATCAGCTCCCAATTTCTCTCATATTGGTACTGAAAAATTAAATTCTTATTCTAATGCCTACCGTGACTTAAAAGATTTGTTCCATGCACTAAAAATAGCCAAAAATCTTATTAGTATTTCCAAACTTACTGCTGATAATAATGTGTTTGTTGAATTCTTTTCTGATTTTTATTTTGTGAAGGACAAGGTGACAAGGCAGGTGGTTCTCTAAGGCACACTTAAAGATGGACTTTATCAATTCGACCAACTTTCTTCTTCAGCTCATGTTTCAATCGGTTCCTTTCCTTAGTTTAGTTTCTTTTCTGGTGTAGCAGTTGCATCTTAGCCCTTCGTAAATCAGTCCGTGACTGATGAGTCTAGTATTTCAATCAAAGATAGGTGGCATAGGCATTTAGGCCATCCTTCGAGTCGAGTTTTAACTCTTTTTTTGAGCAAACTGAATGTACATACTTCTAAGAATGAGAAATTAAACTTTTGTGATGCATGTCAACTTGGAAAATCCCACTCTTTACCTTTTAATTATAATCCAAACTGAGCAAAACAACCTCTTGAACTTGTTTATACTGATGTTTGGGGGCCTGCACCGGTCATGTCTAACACTAATTTTTGTTTTTATATACATTTTGTTGATGACTTTAGCAAGTTCACATGGATTTATCCTCTCAACGCCAAGTCTGATGCCCTCTCGACCTTCATTCAGTTTAAAACTCTTGTGGAAAATCTTTTTGACAGAAAGATTAAAACTCTTCAAACTAATTGGGGGGTGAATGCCAGCGTTTACACACTTTGTCACTCAACACGGTATTGTTTTTCAACACTCTTGCCCACACACATCTGCACAATATGATTGTGCTGAGAGAAAACATCGACACATAGTGCAAATGGGTCTCACTTTATTGGCCCAAGCACATATGCCTCAACGTTACTGGTCCGCCTTTCAAACTTCTGTTTATCTTATCAATCGCTTGCCTACTCCCGTCCTTCACAACAAGACTCCATTTGAGGTCCTTCATTCAAAACTCGTGGACTATAACTTTCTTAAAGTATTCGGGTCAGCTTGCTTTCTTTGCCTTCGCTCCTATCAATCTCACAAGTTTTAATTTCACTCCACAAAGTGTGTCAACTTAGGCTATAGTGATAGTCACAAAGGCTATAAATGTTTGAGTAGTACCGGCCGTTTATATATTTCTCGTGATGTTGTCTTCAATGAGAGTGAGTTTCCATTCAAACTTGGCTTTCTAAACACTCACCATTCTGAGGTACCTGTTTCACTCTCAGCTCCTTATTGGTCTGTCTCGTTTAATCCTTCCACTAGTGTCTCGTCGCCTTCTTCTTCTTCTGGTTCAGGTACTCGAGTTGATGAGGTTTATTCGGGGGAAAGTCGTGTACCATCTGCCTTGCAATCTTCTCCTTTATGTACTGGTCAGGTAAGAAACAACTCTTATATTATTACTAGTTCTGAAAGTTTTGAAATATCTAATGAGTTACTTACAGAACTTGAATGCTCTTCCACTTCTTATGCTCCAACTCTCACGGTTCCAGCTTCCACTCAGAACCAGTCCACACACCCTATGGTAACACGTTCCAAAGTTGGAATATATTCAAGCCAAAAACATACTTGACTCAATCCACTTGGGAACAAATCAATGAAGAACTACTGAATGTCGAAGCTGCACTCTCTCATAGTGGCTGGAAATAAGCGATGATGAAAGAGTATCAAGCACTCATGGACAACAACACTTGGTGCTTAGTACCGAAGACTCCTGAGATGAACATTATGGGAAATAAGTGGGTATTCAAGGCGAAAAGAAACTCAGATGGAACATTTCAAAGATATAAGGCACGGCTGGTAGCAAAGGGATTCATTCAAAGGCCTAGAATTGATTTTGGCAAAACTTTTTGCCCCGTTATAAAGGCTGCAACAGTTCGTGTTATCTTGACAATTACAGTAGCAAAATCTTGGGATGTGAGGCAATTGGATATCAATAATGCCTTCCCAAATGGCCACCTAAATGAGGATGTGTTTATGCGACAACTACATGGCTTTGAAGATGTACCTAGACCAGAATTCGTTTGTAAATTAAACAAGTCGTTGTATGGATTATGGCAGGCATCGACAACTTGGTTTGATAGATTGAAGGCTAAACTTCTTGATTAGTTATTTAAGAACTCAAGAGCTGATCCCTCATTATTTTTCTACAAGTCCTCAACTCAAGTTATCTTTGTGCTCATCTATGTAGATGACATAATAGTTACTGGGAAAAACTTTGAAAAATTGCAGCAGTTCACCTCTGAACTCAATTAGACTTTTACCTTAAAAGATCTTGGGTCCCTCCATTACTTTCTCGGAATAGAAGTGTGTAGAGATGCAACTGGAATGTACTTAACTCAAGTTAAATACATAGAAGAACTGCTCACAAAAACAGAAATGCTACATCTCAAGCCTTGCCCAACGCCTATGAAAGTAGGCAAAATGTTGTCACTTACAGATGGTGAATATAATCTGCTACTAAAATATAATTAGCTATAAATGGTCCCTGCTATATGTGGTCCTGTAAATTGTACAATACAATTGTGTAGCTCACCCACAATTTGTTAGAATATTCCCTTTGCTAATTTTCTTGTGACAGAATTCTAATCATGAGCAGGTATAAAAGTTCTAGAAACTTCTTTGTAATTGTTTTTTTTTCTATATAAGAAATACAAAAGCACCTCAGTTGTTTGAGCTGAGCATTTCATATTCTAGTTTTTCTATTTCTTAAGTTAAAGAAGGGAGACATCTTCATAAATACCATCAAAATTAAAGTTGTTTACCAATTTTCCATGTTCTTTCAAAAAACATAAAATTTCGTTTAAAGCATACAAGGTTAATCGAAAAGCTGAAAATGACATTTGCACACCATGGTCCCGTCAAAGATACTAGTAGTTTCTTGTTGGTTACACTTGGTGGGAGTCTGGTTAACGCCAGTCGAAACAGCGCATTGGTCCATGCAAGTTAAAAACAAATAAGTCGGAAAGAAACCCAAAACGCAATCGAACTTATATAAGAAGAATAAAATAATTGAATAGATTAAAAGGGTTGGGATAAGACTTGAGCTTGTTGCTGTCACGTGGGCAAAGTATGCCCCACACAATCCATCTGATGGCTTCATATACGTTTTCATCTGCTCTATTTTTAAATATAAAATAAAATAAGCTTTGACGAAATAATATATATCCTTATCAAGATACATAAATTTAGGTCTCTTTCTCTCTCCTCTCTTTCTTTCTGTCTCTCTCTCATTGAGCTTTCTCTCTCCTCTCTCCAGACGAGCAAAACCCTAAAGAGCCGTTTACACTTTACACCCCAACCCCAAGTAAGTTTTCTCTCTCCTCTCTCTTTCTCTTTGTCTTTCTAAAATTTGAATATGTGTCCTTGTACTTTTAAACCTGGCTTTTATACGTATCTGTATGCGAATGTCTACAGTTACTTACCATATTACAGATCAAGAACTTCCGACTCCACTCCAGATTACGTGGATCTACAATTATACAGCAGCCAAGATTTCTTTTCGAAATCCTAGTTTGTTAAATGTTTCGAGTTTAGCTAGAACATTTGGCATCTGGTAATTGGTATGCTTGCTCCCAAAGCAAATGTCGGGGACTAGGAGATATTTAATCTCATGAAGTTACCCCTTTCGGTTGATGGGATTTGGTATTTCGGCTTTGGCTATGTGGATCTTGAATTTCTTTTTTGTGTTTTAATTATGGATCCGGAAAAACATAGCAGCTGAAATGTTTTTCTTTTTAGAGAAAACAAAAGCTAAATGTACGTTTTCTGTGATGTCGTTTTGCGTAACTCATCTCGTGTCATTTTTGTGGTTTACTTTATAAGATCTTGGCTTGGGCATTAATGTCTTCAGAGAAGCACATTCAGTTTTGTAACAATGTAGAGAGTCTTGCTTTTATTATTAATCAATGTTCAATTTATTGTAGCTGAGTTCTGGGAACCACGAATTGTTTGGTTCGTGACATGGGAGTAACTTGTTCACATTTTGGCAACTAAAATGGGTCTCGTAATTCTATTTGTGGATTAATATAAGAACTATGACTGATGTCGAATCTCCTTTCTTCTTCTTCTTCTTCTTCTTCTTCTTCTTCTTTTTTTCGCAACCTGTAGTTCTCATGGATGATGATGCATTGAATATTCGTAACTGGGGCTACTATGAGCCAGCATTTAAGGGGCACCTTGGTCTGCAGCTCATGTCGAGTATAGCAGACCGCGATGCGAAACATTTCCTACCTGGTCGAGATCCGAATAACATTATGGTTAATGCCAATGGAGCCTTTCATCCACGGGATTGTGTGGTTTCAGACGCCTCTGGTCCTATAAATTATTTAAGAGAGAGTTGGATTAACCCAAGGGAGAAGTTTTTAAATATGGTACCCCCAAATCCTAGTTATTCTATTCTTCCTGAATCCTCGGGAGCTCACTCTTTGCAAATTTTGCAACCACCTAGTTCATCAAGGGATGAGAGGGTGAATAGGGTGGAGGAACCAATTACAACCAAGGAGGGTAGCCGGATGAAGAGAAGACAGGGTGGGGGTGTCCCAAAAGCTCCAAAAGCAAAGAAACCTAGAAAGCCAAAGGATAATAACAATAACCCAATTCAACGTGTGAAGCCAGCTAAGAAAAGTCTGGATGTTACGATCAATGGGATTGGTATGGACATTTCTGGTATTCCTATTCCAGTCTGCTCCTGTACCGGGACTCCTCAACAGTGTTACCGATGGGGCTGTGGTGGATGGCAGTCTGCTTGCTGTACTACAAATGTGTCAATGTATCCCTTGCCAATGAGTACAAAAAGGCGTGGCGCAAGGATTGCTGGAAGGAAAATGAGCCAGGGTGCTTTTAAGAAGGTATTAGAGAAGCTTGCTGCTGAAGGATATAACTTCACTAACCCAATTGATTTGAGGAGTCACTGGGCGAAACATGGAACCAACAAGTTTGTTACTATAAGGTAGATTTCCATTGGTGGTACTAACAGTGGGACAGCTATGGCATTTGGTCTGCTTCTCTCTGTATATATCTTTGACCAAATGCAGAAATGTTCTGGGTTCAACGTAGTTCATTAATTTTCAAAGTGATGATATATATATGCTTTTGGATTTGGCAATCTAAACTTTCCGAATTGTTGTTAAAATTTCATTTTTATTTGTGTTATAAAGGCAACTACTAATTTCTGCCTCGTATATTTAGGATGTGGATGAGTTTATCTTGTATTATGGATAAGGACGTTTTTACCCCTGATTGCATGGTATTATTTCCTTTTGTAAATTCATGCTTGACAATTTTAAGGGGAGTTTCAATATCCTCATCTTATGTGAAATCTGCTTCTGTTATCTAAAGTCCTTTAATTACAACTCAACATTAGCTTTTTGTTGGGTTTGTACATATTTGATTTGTACTGTCCAATGCTCATTCCTTAATATCTTTATGTAAGTGTTTGTTTTCCAGAGACTCGTGTTGTATGCCGTGTAAGCTTTTTACATTAGCTTTTACTAATACACCGCTTTACTCGGTGATTTACGCTTAAGTTCGTCAAGTACACGTGTCAATCATCTTTTGAATGATACTCTTTAAGACGTATTTGCATTGTAGAACGTATTAAGGCAGGCTGTAATTACGTTCCAACACTTCATAGCAATTTGAGAGCATTGCAAATGTGGCTGATGATGGCCTACAGTACTTTTGGACACACCTTGAGGGGATGGCATTTCCGACGTCTCTATTCTGGTTTTCAGAGATCATATCATAATTGTCACGCATGCAGAAACAATGGCACTTACAAAACCGAGTATTCGTGTACTATCACACAAGTCTATCAGATCTTGCAGACTTTTGGCATTCAAGAAATTTCTCTCGGAGAATCTATTCAAATTTTGGATTTAACTTATGCAGATGTATTAGGATGTTAAGATTACTGTTTTTATTGCAATGTTCCTTACAGAATCCGCTATGTTGTCGGATCAGTTATACACTAATTGGATTTTTAAGGTTAAGGTAGACTGCACATTTTTTTTCAATAAAGCACCAACGAGTTTTTGGTTGTATTTGGATATTGGAATTTTGTCTTTGAGTTCTAATTCCTCTAATCTGCTTTCTCTGATCACCTCTCTCCATACTTTCGCATCTTTCCTTGCTTTGCAAACTCTCTTCTACCGCGTGAGGAATGAAATCCAGATTGCTTTCCGTCCATTTAATTAGATATGAGCTAGAAAGTCCTCATAACCAAGTAAAAAACTCGAATCGAGTAGTAGGACAACTACATTACCCTTGAATTTGGAAATACGAAGCAATAATTGCTAGTAGTGAAAAGAATAAAATAAAAAGAAAGAAAAAAAACTGTCGTTTTGCTCTTTTTCTAATTCCTTAGAATTCCCATATTTCCGAAGTCATCTTTTGATCAGCCTTTTGCGTATTTTCCTTTTGTTTTTCCCCCTTCCGTGATAGTTTCTTATCTTTTTTTTACACTAAATGATAAGATCGTTAACCAATAAAAGAGCTCGAGTCACAACTAAAACAACAAGAAGTTAAATCAGAAAATAAAATGATAAGGATAACTATATTTTTAGTCTTCTTATCATACGTGCTTTTTTCGAAAAGTAATTTTATTGATAAATACTGAGTTTGACATCTATCTATACGCAAGCAAGACAACAGAGAGTTCGCTAAAAACTAGACAAAGTGAGCACTAGCTATGGAGCTAAAGTAATCGCCACGTTTCTTTTATGTCCGCGGTGACTAAAGCGGCTAATCTAACGTGCGTTGTAATTTTAGTGCTTATTTAGATGAGTTTATATTAGTAGAGTTTTTATTGGTAGAATATTTTTAAGAAATTAGTTGATTATTTGACTGTTAATTAAAAAACAACTTATTTGAAAGATCTTCATGGAGTAGATTATTTGACAACATAAAAATAAAAAACACTTTTATTAATTTTAATTATACTTTATTTTGTAATAAAAATTATTTATGTATATAAATAATTTTTAAAGTATATTAAATAATGGATTTACATTTACTTTACAATAGTTTGACAAATTCACCTCCATCTTGGAGGAAATTATTTAAAGAGATGTCTCATTTTCTTGTAAGAAATAAAACTAATATAAAAAATAAATATTAAAACATATAAAAAGCTAAATAATATTACAATCTCAAAATAAATATTCAAGTTGAGTAAATAATTATGTATTTAATTGTAATACAAGAAGATTTACAATATGTTCCCTCGCATCATTCATCTCGTTATTTTGTGGCTCGTCTAAATGATTTTCTTTAACGTCTTCATTTTCATTAATTTCTTCATTTATAAGAAGTAATTCATCATCTTTATCATAGGGAGAAAATTCTTCATCCTTTTGAGCATTTAACCTTATAAAATTATGAATGACCATTGAAGCAATTACAATTTTAACTTGCTTTGGAAAAGAAAAACTGGGTATTTGATGTTAAATTTTTCACTTATTTTTCCAAACGCCAAATGTTCTTTCGATTGTACATCTTAAAGAAGAATGTGCATGATTGAATATTTCTTTCTTCCTCCTTGGAAGATCAACACGTCAAAAATTAGGAAGATAATGCCTCTCACCTTTGCATGGTCCTAAATAACCTTGCATGTAAAGATATCCTACATCTACCAAATAATATTTTCCTACATTCCAAATTAAAAAATAAATAAATAAAGAAGTACTGAATTAT
>JANQAP020000007.1:4421962-4433130 GCA_026874005.2 Erythroxylum coriaceum
CTTCTTTTAATAAGTGTCTGGATTTCTTTAACATTAGAGAGCCAGTCTATTATGAGCTAACTATGAGTTTATACGTATTAAATTTTCTGTTTTTAAAATGATGTTTCAATTTTATGTCAATTAATTTTAATTTTATTATTTAAGTGATATAAATGTGGATAAAATTAACTAATATAGAATTAACAAGTTAATAAAAATAGAGAATCTGATCTCAAATTTATGTGAATCTGATCTCAAATTTACGTGCATAATGGAGGTTTATGACACCAAGGTGTCACTGAAGGACGACACTGTCCTGAGATTCAGATTGGGAGACATAGACCATAGCCTTAGTTACGACCAGTTTGGAGTGTATGCCAACTTTTACGCCATAGAGCACACACGGACCCTGATGCTAAGTTGGATTTCATTAGATTAGGACTAGTTTGACCCTGCCTTGAGGCACTACCATCATTTGATGGTTATCGTACATCCTTACCACACGATGAAATCTAAGGTTTTAAGGTCCCACTTTCCTATGACAAGATATGTTTACAAGCTCTTAATGTATTATCTTTTTATGAGACGGGAGAGTATAAGAGTACTAAGCTGTAAATATCTTTTTTCAATCTGCTAAATAAGTCAAAGATCGAGGATCCACCTCAATATATTTTTCATTTATTCAGTTCACAGATACCTACATTAGGTCATCTTCAGGATCATTAGAAGAGGCTCGATGGTTATGAGACTGGTAAAAGGGTTTCGAGTGCCAGTAGATGACCTCAATCTTACTGTAGTAGCTACCCTTACGCCTATCGCGATGGAGAGAAAGTATCAGCTCTATGAGCCTGAGGTAGATGGAGTGATGCTAGATGGTGCCCGAGATGAAAAGCTCATAGCACTGGCAGGAGTGGAGTATATTGATGAGGATTATAAAGTTCCAAAGGGGATTACCACGCCAATAGGAGTGAAGACCACTATTTCTAGCTACAGATAGGCTGATGACCATGATGAAACGTAGACTAATAGAGAAATCTTCTTTTAATGATCCTTATGTTCCACCACTGATACCTCCACCTCCTACCACAAGATTGATTCGTTTTTCCTATGCAATCATATGTTGACATTCACAAACACACGTCTAAAAAAAAAAAGGGATTAAAAAAAGACGAAAGAAGTAATTTCTTTCTTTTAATTATAATTGACACTTTTTTTTAGTTTTTTATCCTAGTTTGCACAAATGACCATGAATGAAAACCAAAAATTGGTCAATTTTTTTTAATATTTAAACAAATACCCAGAAGTAATGAAAAGTTGACAGAGAGAGCAATACATTATAAAAATGAAGCAAAGACTAAATTAAACTAGAGTTCGTAGCTGACCGAAGAGTTCTAAAATGTTGATCGATTAACCGAGTTTTATCACTAAAAAGAATTCCTGGTTAACCAAGCCTCAGTTTATTGAAGAATGATTTACTCCACAAATTTATTCAAAATAATAATCAGTGTAGGAGATATAAAGTCCTGTTCTGTGCAATTCAGGGTTACCAAGCCTCAGTTTATTAAAGAATGATTTACTCGACAAAATTTCATCTAATTAACAATCAGTTTAGGAGATATAACGTCCCCTTCAATGCAAGTCGCCACAGTAAACATCCCCATTCCCCTCAAAACAAAAACCAACAAAAGTTAGGAGACCTCCACGACAGTGACGACTGGTATATAAAAAGATTGGTGTGTCACTAAAGCTCCAATTCAGGCCATCAAGAAAATATACAAGGATCTCACTTCTGGTCAGTGTACACGGCATCAACATCATCAAGCTCCAGTAATTTAGAAATAAGTTCTTTGTTCAACTCCATTGCCTCATCATCTACCTGTAAACCCATCAGGGAAATGTTAACGTCGTTGCACTGGAACTAGAAAATAAAAGATATAAAATTATCAGATTTTGGACAAACTCTAGAAATTCTGAGTGCCTTTTCATCTACTAGGATTTAACCATAGGTAGATGGAAAAGATGGTGAATATCTGTATATTCTAATCTTCAGACAGAATAAGAACGAAGAAATGAAAAGGAAGTTGCATTATATAGTCTTGAGCTTGTACTGAAGTATGTGTGCTTTTGTATTCTTCCCTTGCGAATACCTTTGTGCATTAATGTTGGGGAGAGTTTTTCATGAGGTGGGCCTTCTAGACAGTTTTAAGGAAATTTGGCAAAAAGATAAATAACATTTTCAATACGTGGAGCAAGAAGGTTTTCCCTTGCACCCTATCATATCCCAAGATCGAATAAGCAAAGCCACATGTTAAAATCAGACCATAATTTAATGTAGGTGCTCATAAGGAAATCAGGAAATCAAACTTCTAGCACTCACAACTAAGAAAAACATTTTTAGGAAGCAAAATAAAGACAAATGATATGCAGATATACCTCAATAGCTGTCATGGGAAGAAGCTCAGAACCATTATCAGTCTCAAAATAAATTCCTTTCTCACGCAGCTTAGATATTATTGTGGGATAGTTCTCGGCTGAACTCACGACTTTGTAGTAGCTATCCAACAAATGAAAGTTGATAAAACACGATTAGAACTTTGCAGAGATATATATACAATGCTATATTAAAGAATTCATTAACTAGTGAAAGAACATAAAATCAAACTTTCTGACAGGTAGTTAAACTTCAAAATGTAGACAACCAAACATCATTGAAGGAAGCGAGATACCTTTATGTTCACGAGCAACAAATTGACCAATATATACAATATTCATCTCACAGAAACAAGGGCTGATATTCATGTCTTCGAGCCATGACTCAAGAAAAAATGCTTAACAATTGAACTTTTCCAATCTTTTCTGATCATCCAATGTGATTCATCAACTATAAAGGGACATTTAATCAACAAACTGCTACACTTATTAGATTAAAAAGCTTTACAGGAAATTCAAATTAAAACGAGTAATGTTAATTTAGGTATTCAAACATGTGAACCTTAAGCGTCGAAATTTGGTACGATCAGTTCCAGATGAGTGAGGACACACAGAACAAAGCACTACCAAGCAGTTTTGTGGGATACGACATACTTACAATGACATTTGGTAAAACATGGTGATATATAAGTACAGTTGAACAGATAGGACACCAAAAATTTTAAAATGATCAAGGGAAGTAATTACCTTTCTGATCTATTTTCATGAGTATCATCTTCATATATCGTAGGTTCAATAACATCATCAGCACCAGCATCTAAAGCAATAGTCAGTAGTTGATCTCTATCAGCATCTGTGACTTCTATATTCACAACCCTGGCACGTTTAAATTTGAATGTCACAGATCCTGGATCTGCCATTTTTGCTCCAAATTCTCTTACCACCTCTCTAACAGCTGCCACAGATCTAGTTATTTTATCTGTCAACACCTCCACTACCATACTAACACCCCCAAAACCATAAACCTAAAAGTGAAGCAAACTTCTTTTTAATTGATGAATCATTTTATGGAAACATTATTAGATAAAATATAGTTAATCCAAGACAATTATTCCTTCTGTTCCGAGCATCATTTGAAAGGATTGTGCTCATACAAACCTCATATGTTTTCTCAATATAGGCTTCTTGACCCTTCTCAGAAGCCCTCTTAATGTTGCGCTCCAAAATTTCCTTTGGCACATCAAGCTCCTTTGCTTTCTCAAGCACAGCAGCCAATAGTATATTTGATGCTGGATTTGGACCTCCTTTCTTTATGCTAACCAAAAATAGAAAAGCAGAAACACTCATAAACGAACACTAAGTTGATCAAGATATCTCTTCACTCAAATCACCTATGTTTGAGTTTGACATGCAGCGAATTATTAGAACAGAATTTAAGAGCAATAAACTTACGCAGATACAACTTCCTTTCCAATCTTTGAGTGCAACTTAGCCTTCTTTGCATCCTGGCTCGTCTGTATGGGAGAAGGCCCAAAAAAAAGTTTAAATTCATGATTTAGAACTCCAACTTATTGATCCCAGGCACATGCAATGATATAGTCTTAATTCATGATTGAGAGAATTCCAACTTATTGATCCCAGGCACATGCAATGAGAAATGAATGCATGTGAAATGAACTTCGGTAGCTAAATGGCATAATGCGTTTAATCAGTAAAGCCATCTCAGGAAACCAATAGCACATATCCAATTACAATTTGAATCTAATATACGAATATTCATCAAACCAACAAAAATATGTGAAAATGGAAAAAAAAAATCTTTGAATCCAGGAAAAATAAAAAACCCCTTCTAATCTTAACAGAAGCTTGACATGAAACTCTTAAGGAAATATTGAAACGCTATATCCCATCAAAAGCTTTAACTAGAAAACAAGCATACACCAATGTACATTTGGATCGTGCATTTTATCATACACACAGATGCCATTAAAAGCAAAACATTGACAGGACAATTAAACATCGAAAACAACTGGACAAGGGCAATGAATGTTAACTAATTGAAATCTCAAAGAATCTGAGAGAATGCGAGATATATAAAGACCTTTCTTCCAGCGATTTTGCAAGAACGGCGGCCCATACAGACAGTAGGAAACGTCCATATCCTTCTTAGATTCACCTGATGATCACTCCGATTCTCTTTACACGGTGATAATAGAGAAAATGACGACAAAGAACTACTAGGAAGCAATTCAACCCCTGAATCACGACAAAAGAAACAACCGTAGTGATAAAAACCTCCCGGAAACTAAAAGTAACGCAGAACGTTCTTTGACGGACATACTTTGCACGGGAAACCGAATGGCTGGGCACTTTAAGTAGACACGATTAGAGAACATGTAAAGCACTGTACGTAATGAACTCATCGAAGAAAGCTTTCGAAAGGCAGGCATTAATTAGATACAATTCGCAGGAGTTTTGCCGCCAAGTGTTTCCGGACTGTTGTAAGAAATAGGCACATATTTTGTTCTCTGGGACTTGCAACGAATCTTTTCACAAACATAGAACCCCGTCACTGGGGCCTGGGCCCAATAGACCACTTAAAATGCTATAAATTTTCAACGGAAGGTTCATGATATGAATATCCCGCTCGTAAAATAATTATAAAATTTTTCATATAAGTATTCTGAAATTAAGTTTAGTTAAATTTTATTTTTTTTAAAATTAAAAGTATTTTTAATCTTACAGTAGTAAACTGGATCATGCAAAGCAAGAGGTAATATAAAGTGAGCGGTAATACACTGGGATTATAAGTTTAGCACACCACATCTCTTCTAGTTGTTCAACTATCAAGGACCTATTATACCTTTGATTGACTTCAGTTGTAAGTAGTTTTGTCTTTAAGCATAGGCTGAAATATTCCTTCATCTTACTTATTATGATTGATCTAAGCTGAGTTGTTGCAATTTAAATTTCGTCCTTTTCCTCTCTTGCCAGGTTACGTAGATTACAGTATAGAAAGCTAGCTTAAGGAATTTATAGTTTCCTTTTGGTAGCTTACGCATAATTAGAAGATCGATCAACTCATCCCATTGGTCACTTATGTCACTGGTATTGCAAGCATTCTTGATTCTGTCTATAATGGTCTTGTATGGAAGCATAAAAAGAACAAATGGTTCCTATATTCCAGCTGTGAATAGCATAAAGAGCATCTATAATTAGTAGAAGCTGAATTTATGATTGTATCCATTTTGACAATATGTTCCGACAAGCTAGCCATGTAGTAACATCATATCTACGATTGTTTCCAAGAAACCAAGGTATCCCATGCTATTGTTTCTCAGGAGTTTGAGTCTTATGGAACTTCCATGGCAGATTTATTAGAAAACTTCCTTAAAGCATAAGGTTCCCAAATTGCTCTATTCTCTCTATTTTTCTCCAGTCTGTAATTAGGAGAGCACCTACTAGCCATTCAAGTCCTCTCAAGTTGATGCTCCAATTTTGATCAATTATAATATCACTCACCTTGGCTTACGGCTTTAGCATATATTTTAAGTTGGAAAGGTTAGGATGCATCTATAGAGGTCCAGATTATAAAAACCAAATGCTGGTGTTTTTCTCATCTCCAATAATTCACTTGAATGCATCAATAACTTTCCCTCTCATCTTCAGTAAATTGATATAGGTCTATGATGAGTTTTTTTTATTGCATTTCACTTCCCAAAAGCTTTGGCCTTTTAGGTGTCAATGTGGATCCATTGGACCCACAAGTTTTCTTTATATTTCAACAACTTTCAATTCTTTTAGTGAGCAGAATTATACATGACGCCTGGATTAAATTGATCCCAATACCACCTTACTTATTGGAACAACATATATCTTCCTATGATATATTTACACATGAGTTTTTGTATGGATCACCACTCCATAGAAAGTTTCTTAGAAGCTTCTCTATGTCTTGGCCATTTGTTTTAAGTGTGAGATCTAATAATTATACATATTACAAAGCACTACTTTGACTAGTTGGATCCTACTAACATAACTTAGCTCCTTATTATAACATGCTCTTAACTTCCTTTCAATTTATTCAAATAGCAGTCTGCAATCTTTGTAGGATGGCCTAGAAGTTCTAATAGGCACTCTTAAATAGGTGAATGGGGGCTGACCTATTTTTATTTAAGAGATGTTAGCTAACTCATACTTTAGTGGTTCAGCATCCTTGGAAAGCATTATAATGCATCCTTGGAAAGCATCAAAATGCATTGTAACAAAGAAAAGAATCAAAGATGGGAAAGGAGTGTAAAAATTCCTAATGTCACAATTATGACCAAATTTTGAAGTCCCTGTTACGATCATGACATCATTGGTCACGATCGTGACCCTATTTTGAACCTTATGTCACAATTATGACATCTTAGGTCATAATTGTGACCATGATAATTCCTCTCTGTCACGATCATGACCCACTAGATCACGATCATAACTTGCGGTGGAGCAGAATGGGCATGCGGAATTTTTAAGCCTTCTTCCCAATTTTAGCTTTCCTTTTTCCTCCCTAACCTATATGTTCACCCTCACCCTCATCAATTCGTCCTATAAATAATGTCTCCAAATTTTCAAAGCAAACACTACTACAGTAAGCTCTAAATCATGAACTGGATAATTGAACTCATGAGGCCTTAACTGTCTTGAAGCATAAGCAATCACTCTACTATACTGCATCAAAACACACCCTAACCCCTGGTGTGAAGCATTACTGTATACAACATATCCTCTAAATCCAGATAGAATAGCCAACACCGGTGCCATAGTTAATTGATGTTTAAACTCATCAAAGCTCCTTTGACATTCATCAGTCTATCGAAAAGGTATGTTCTTCCTCAGAGGCTTTGTTAAAAGGGTTGAGATCAATTAGAACCCCTTAACAAACCTCCTGTAATAACCTGCTAGCCCAAGAAAACTTCAAATCTTTGATACATTTCTAGGTGTTTCCCATTTCATCATGGCCTTAACTTTCTTTAGGTCTACCTGTATACCCTGTCCAAACACTATTTGAGCCAAGAACACCATCTCATCAAGCTAGAATTCACACTTATTGAACTTGGCATACAATTGCTTCTCTCTCATTATCTGTAAAATTAACCTCAAATGTTCAGAATGTTCCTCTCTACTCCTCGAATACGTCAAGATATCGTTTATGAATACAATAACAAAGTGATCTAAGTAAGATCGGAATACTTTATTCATCAATGTTATAAAGGCCGCTAGAGCATTCGTCAATCTAAAAGGCATCACCAAAAACTTGAAATGTCCATATCTGGTTTTGAATGCACTCTTTAGTACATCAGGTTCTACTATTTTCAATTGATAATACCCTGACCTCAAATCCAGTTTAGTAAATACCTAAGCTCCCTTTAACTGATCGAGTAAATCATCTATTCTCGGTAGGGGATATTTATTCTTCACTGTCACCCGATTTAATTGCCCATAATTAATGCTCAATCTCAAAGTCCCATCCTTCTTCTTCACATACAAAACTGGAGATCCCCAAGGTGACATACTAGGTGTGATAAAACTCTTATCTAACGACTCCTGTAACTGAATCGTAAGTTATTTAAGTTCCACAGGTTTCATCCTATAAGAAGGAATAGATATAGGAGCAGTACTTGGGACAAGATCAATGGTGAATTCCTTTTCCGTATCTGGTGGTAATCCTGATAATTCTATGGGAAAAACATCTAGAAAATCCCTAACAATAGGAATATCATGTAATGTCTGCTCAACTTGGATATCAGTCACATAGGCTAAATAGGCCTCACATCTACTTCAAATCAGTCTAAAAGCACTTATTGATGAAATCAATCTGGCTAACACTACTTAACTAACACCTCGAAATATCATCCTTGGTTAAGTAAGAGATTCAAGAATAACTTCCTTGGTGCAACAATTCATCACAACCCTATGAACAGTAAGCCAGTCTATATCTAAAATAAGGTCTATCTCTTTCAACTACAATACTATCAAATTTGTTTTTAACTCAACCTAGTCAACCCGAATAATACATCCTCTACATACTTCTCCAATTACTGTAATACTACCTACTGGAGTTCTTACCTTTCAGCAAAATTTCAACGTCTCTCTCTCACAAGGCAATTTAAATGCTAGACGTGGGGAATAAATAAATATGTAGATCCGGAATCTAACAATACAAATGCCTTAAAATTAAAGGCATGTAACACACTTGCAACAACATATGGGGAATTCTGTACCTTCTGTGTCGTAATAGCAAAGATCTTAGCATGGGACTATGGTTCGTTACTCTATACCTCAGACCTAACATTAGGACCGGCTGAATTAGCTTTGCCCTATCTCTACCTCTCTGTCTTACTCCACTAGCTCTGCTTTGTTGGACAGTCATCTCTATTACTGATCCTCTTCTCACTCCAGACTGTGCTTCTAAAGTTATTGGACAGTCTTTAATTTGATGCTCTAAGGAGCCACTGCGCAAACAAGCTCCCGATACCTTCCAACAAACTCCACCATGTCCTTTTCCACAGTATTCACAACTGGGAATCCATTGTGTTTGTCTACCATAAGTCTGTCCTCCAGATGCCTGACCTCTACCACCACCAGAATGATCAGAACCACCTCTAGGTCTAAAACCTGACTGCCTCGATCTCGATTGTGATCATGATGATCTATTTTGAAATTTACTAAATTCCCTACTAGAGTCAGCTTGAAACTCACCGTGCCTCTTAATCCTAAACTTCTGTCTATACTCTCTTTGTTCATCCTTCAGTAACTGCTCAATTTGAATTGAAGCAGCTCGTAGCTCAGTAAAACTATTCAGATTTGTAATAGCCAACCTTGTCCTAATCTCCATTTTCAATCCATCCTCAAACTGCCTACATTTATCTTCCTCAGTCGGGATCAGAGCAGTAGCATACGCTAATGGTTCATTGAACCGTACCTCACACTCAGCTATCGTGAGATTTTCCTATTTCAGATCGAGGAATTCCTTTATCTTCCTATCTAAATAGATCTTTGGTATGTAATTATCCTTAAAGACCTTCAGAAAGTCCTCCCAGGTCAGTCTACAAGGTCAGGCAGAACTATATAGAACTATCTTCCACCACTGATAAGCTGGACCTTGAAGTAAAGGGACTGTGTAGCCGAACCTCTCATCTGACTCACAGTCTATTTGATCAAACACTATCTTTGTTCTTTCTAGCCAACCCTCTACTTTGGCAGGGTTTGTACTTCTATATAAGTCTGCAGCCCCCTGCTTCCTAAGTTTATCATACCTCCTTTCTCTCCTCTGAGGAACTCTATGAGGCATTTGTTCAGACTGGGGTATAGGGGACACTCTATTGGCTCCTATTGACTCAAAATTAGCTGATTCTGTGATAGGGTCTCCTATTTTAGATGACATATAACCAATAATAATGATCCCGATATGGGTCTCTTTATATATTCCATGTTGAAATGTTTATATATGTCCCTAAGGATGCCAAACCATGCTCTGATACCAAAACAATAACATACCACTCCAATAGAGCATAAGCTTGAATATACCAGAGGATATTCGAGAACATATTCTATAAAAATGGTACATTAACACAATCAAACTAACTCATTAAAGGAATCAAACATATCGTAAGCATTATAAATGTTCATTTCTTCCCATTTCATTCACAAACATAAAAGACACATGTCATTACAATTTAGAATCGACATATACATTACATAACATTTTGTTTTGAGTTCAATCTCAGTACCAAAAAAAAACCATGAAATGGAATGCTAATAGAAAAGACTCTAACTAGACTCCTCAGATTCAGCTGATCAAACCTTTGAGTCATTCTCGTCTCCAAAATGCAAGTACTAGATGTCTTCTATATCACCTTAATAGTTAGAAACAACGTCGCAATTTTGATGAGTTTGCAAACTCATTGAGTGAACCATTATCGACGTGTTCACTCAAGTCATATCACAAAAACAAGTATATCAAAGTTTATCATACTTCCATAAGCATATCATGTAAGCTAGCATTGCATATCATAATACATCCTCCATTAACTTCAAATATAATTGACTATTTAAAAACAATTTAATCATTTGATACATGTAAGGATGTATATGCAAATGCATATATGTTTCTATTCTCATTTTGTTTTGTTGTGATCAAGTGCCTATCAACCTAATTTACTGTCCCACATCTGTTGTGGGCACCGAGATCATTTTTGGCCCGTGTCCATTGTAGATACCAAGTCCATGTCATCTGAGCCTGTGGCTCTTCTTCATAATCTTGAGCTCAAAGCTCTTTTCTACACATCAATCATTCTGGCCACAACTCCTTTATCTGATCATACATTTCAATGTGATGAGATGCATCATCTCATATGCTATGTTTTCATTTCATTTCATCTCTGTGTACTCATGCCATATTTATCAAACTCCTTGGATCTAAATCCGGCATTTATCAATCAGTTGAACACACATTCCATATTAAACATACAATTCATATAAAAGCACATTTAAATGAGTTTACCCATCTAAGTTAACTTAAAGTACGCTCTAGAAAAGCTATTGCCTCGATGTTCTGACAATGTCTGGATGTTGATGATTACCTTGCGCGTCTATTGTAACATCCCATCACCGATGGGAAGGGTAAATAGTAATTTAGAATAGTTTATGAGTGCTTAGAATTGTCTTGACATGTTCATGCATACACATACAAGTGAATAGTGAATTTTGCACAT
>JANQAP020000007.1:4433230-4463122 GCA_026874005.2 Erythroxylum coriaceum
AAATTTATTAAATAATTAATAATAATAATATTTTTATATAATTAATAATAAATTGTATATAATTAATAATAAAATAATAAACCTCCTACAATAATCATTTTAATATGAGGGGTATAATAGTCATTTATTATACATTCCATTCCATTCCATCCATCTTCCAAACAACATTTCAGTACATTACATTATGAACCCTTCCATCCCTCCCAAACAACATTTCACTGTATTACATTCCATTCCATTATAAACCGTTCCATTTCGTTCCGTTACATTCCATTAATTAACATCCAACCAAACAAGCCCTTAAGCTATAAAGTATCCCTCTATCAATTAACTTCCATAATGTCCCATTAGAGTATTGGAATACTCAGGGACTAAGTTCATTAGTATGGTACTTAAGGAAACCCTATGTTTAGACAAGAACGCAGAAAAGAAAAGAAGAATATGCTATGCCTGTATATAAGTGAGCATTAACATGTCAAAGGACCTTCCACATGAGGTTAAGAGATGTGAACAAACTTTATAAGGAAAATGTAGCTATCTCATATCATTAAAAGCCTCCCCCAAAGTGTAAGGCAAATTATGGAGGCCTACTGGCAAGAAGTTTATCATAGGAAATTATAATAAGCAAATGGGTTTAGAGGAGAAAGAGGATGCCAAGGAGAAGGAGGAAACTAGTGGAAAAAATGAAGAGATTGATTTAGTTATCATCAAACTATTAAGGAGACTAACACTGTTCCATTTATTAGAATAATTGGTGTAAGCTGTAAAAACAATAGGAATAAGCAAGATGATCCCCCTATAGTCGAGGCTGAGAGTAATAAGAAGAGAAGAGACAAAACACCTAGTCCTATTTGTCAGGGAAGTTCATATGAAGTTTAGGGAAGTAAAAAGCTTTTCCAAATTGCTGAAAGAAGAAAGTCATAAAGGAGCAAGAGTAAAAGCTCTAAAGGTAAACAAAAATAACATCTCTATTTTAGTATGGAATGTGAGAGGAAGAATGTGAGAGGAATAATAAGCTCTTGCTTTGATGGATTTTTTTAAGAGAAAGGCCTCTAGTTTTGGGTTTATTAGAAACAAAAATAAATTTATAAAATAAAAAATTAGAAGTTTTGGGGTCTTAATAGAAAATCTTGTCTAACCATTCCTAACATGCTTATGAAGTAAAAAATTAGAAGTTTTGGGGCCTCAAAAGGAAATCTTGTCTAACCATTCCTAACATGTTTATGGTAGAATCATAACCTATTACAACTCTAATAGTATTGAGGTGGATAGTCTAGGATTTAATGACCAAATAATGCATTTGAAGGTATCTTTCCTTCATGAGTAAGTAGTTAGTTTTACCTCATTTATTTATACAAATAACTTTGCTTATCAAAGGAATGGTTTGTGGTGTAATCTCAAGGATATTAGTATCAATTGCAATAGGCCTTAGATAATCTATGGTGATTTTAATTCAACTTTATATAGGTTTGAAGCTCAAAGGAACTATAATTTGAAAGTTTTATTTGAGGATTTTAAGAAATGTGTTGATTAATTGGGGGTTAATAATTTAAAGTTGAAGGGTACACTTTCACTAAGACAAATAAGCAAAGCTCTAACGGGTTTATTAGGGAAAATGTATAGAGCTCTTATCAACTCTAATTGGATAAATCTTTTCCCTAAAAGCACAGTCAGGTTTATGATCCCTTATTTTTAGATCAAACTCCTATTTTAGTAAGAGATTTATTCGAAAAGGTAGTTAGACACTTCCTTTTTAGATTTAATAACTATTTGGATGATTAGGGAGGTTTCTTATATGCTTGTAGTAGGGGATTGAATGACCTACTCTAGGTACTAATCAATTCTCTTATGTCCAAAAGCCTAAGGCATTTAAAAGGAAACTTAAATTGTCTAATATGGCAAGAGGTCCTAGCACCAAGGAAGCTATAAACACTATTAGAGATTAACTTAACTCTGTACAATATCTTCTCTCACTAATCCTAATGATCCATAACTACTGCTTAATGAGAAATTACTTCTATTAAAGTATCTTTATGATGTTAACAATCATTCTTCTTGAGAAATTACTTCTATCAAAGTATCTTTATGACGTTAACAATCATTCTTCTTTACAAAAATAGAGATATAGAGTGAACTAACTAAAAGTTGGTGGCATATTCTCCAATTTTTTCTTTAATTATGTTCTTTCATAAAGAAACAAAACAAAACAAGTTCCAATTTATCTTATGATGGCACATTACTTTAGGACTAATAAGCTATTTAACAAGAAGTTGTTAAATTAGACACATCTTTGTTTGGAATAACAAATACTTCTTCAACTTTTATTTCAGCTTAAGCAATCTCATATCCAAAAGGATACCAGCTGAAGAGGTAGCAATGCTAATCATACTTGTGAAGGATAAAAAGATATAAGATAGATTTTTTAAGATGAATGGAATAAAGTACTTAGTTTGAATGGATTGAATGGATATTTTTATCGTAATTCTTGGGAAGTAATAGGGCATATTGTAAAGGATGTAGTTTATGAATTCTTTTCAGGAGGCATTATGCTAAAAGAAATCAATAAGACATTTCTTTTGTTTGGTCCTTAAAGGCCCCAATCCCTCCTTTTTTTGCTGCCTATAGGCCGATAGCTTGCTCAACTTCCTTTACAAGATCCTATCCAAAATTTTAGCTACTAGATTGAAGACCTTTAATTTATAGTTTTTATCAATATTAAAAATACTGCAAGTGCATGGCGTAGCTGTGGCTAACACAAGCAAGTACGGTTTGATCCTACGAAGACTGTAAGTACTAGTAATTATCCTTTTTCTATTACTAACCTATAAATCATATTGTGGATTTTAATTAAAAATTTGACTAAATAAATAAACTAAGAATTAAAACAATACTGAATGTAGAACAAGGAAATATTAAGAAGAATTAATATTAAATAATAATGCCTAGGTAATGAATCCCTCTAAGAATCTTTAATTATTAAACCTTTATCATACAATTATATTACTAATTATTTGACTATGAAAATTTCTATCTTATATTAATGTCTTTCTCAAGACTTTTAACAACTAATCCATTAGTTGTAACATCAATCTTTCTAGTTAAAACCCCTAGGATTGCACTATCAATTTGTGAATTTTGCTATTAGGTTTGACCCTAATTTAGAGGATTTATGTTAACTTATATCTAGGTTTATGTTTAACTCCTTCCAATTATAGTAAATCTATTCATACAAGAGGATTTTCCAATGTCAATCATATGAAATCAAATCATGCACTAATATTTCGAATATATTAGAACAATAATAAAATGCATAATTGAATCATAATAAATCAATCAATAAAATTGTATTGAATAAAAGATCAAATCATATTGCTATCACGGATTAGGATTCAACACACCTAGACACTAAACAAGTTTAGTTCCTATCCATAGAAAATGAAATCATTGACAAATATGCAGAAGACTCACTAGAAAATAAAGAACCTATAATTCTAGTTTTCCTATTTTCTTCTAATGGATCTTCATGCAAGTTTGGATTGGAAGCTCTTTATTGGATCTCTTGATGTTATTTTCGCGTTTTCCCCATCCTTTGATCATAATTGTTGCCTCTTTAAGTTTGTTATGACTTAAAATCACTTAAAAACTTAACTACTCCTCTTTTTCATTCACTCACGTCCTTTTATAGTAAAAACTAAGCTTTTAGTTTATACACGGTCGACTTATACGAGCGTGTGATTGACCATGTAACTCTAAAAACACCTAAATTTGCAATTTCACATAGGCACAGAGACTTACTTGGGCAACATACATTGTTGTGTATATCAACATACACAAGCGTGTAACTCTACATGACCAAAACTAAAATTCTTCATTCTTCATATGTTTACAGACTTACAAAGTCCTTGTACACGATCTTGTATCTTCAAGTTGCTTCAAATCTTTATTTTATGCCACGATTTCATCCAAATTCTTCTCCTTTTGGTTTAACAAGATAATTATTACCCACAAATGCACTTAAAGTGAATTAAGTACCAAAAATACTGTAAAACTAGTAAATATTAAGTAGAACACATTAACCATGGGTATATAATTATGGTCAACTAAGAATTTATCAATAGCTATAACCTAATTGATCAGTGAGAATCAAGGGGCTTCCATAGAGAATAGACATAATGGGGATAATATTATGATAGTACAGGAGTTACTAAAGTGTAAAACCCCAAACTTTTCTTTTCACATGTTTATGAAATTTCATTTTGTGTGAATAATGTTTTTGGGCTAATGTAAATTTTATTTTCGCTAAAAGGTGAATTAGGAACCCAACCTGAATGACAAGTATTAAACTCAAATGATAGTCAAAAAATATTAGAGTTGACTGGCATGGAAATGAGCCAAAAATAAATTTAATCAGATGGATTTATGATAGATCAAGATTGACCTTGTTTTAAATTATTATAGAGTAAATTTGAAGCATTCTTAGGCTGAAACATAAGGACATAAGAATCATTCATAGTTACGGATACTTAAAGTAAATCGATCCAACTTATATGTTGATATATTGATATATTTAGGTGTAACAAGTTATTAAGTGGGTATGAAATTTCTACCAAAATTGGACAAATTTTTCTTAAGC
Organism: Erythroxylum coriaceum; assembly: GCA_026874005.2. Taxonomy (NCBI): domain Eukaryota; kingdom Viridiplantae; phylum Streptophyta; class Magnoliopsida; order Malpighiales; family Erythroxylaceae; genus Erythroxylum; species Erythroxylum coriaceum. The sequence goes on from JANQAP020000007.1 coordinate 4,437,864, forward strand.
CACTTAATTATTTTGGACAAGAAATAATGCGTGTATATGTGAATGAACCTTAAGTGGCAGTTGTCACATATATGAAGAAGTTATCATTATTTTCAAACAAAAATGCATGAAAATCTTTTGCTACCACGTTTATAAAGGAGTAGATGTGAAGGACATAAAATTCATTACATGAGAGACCAATTCATGGTATGGACATGTGACAATTTAGTGTGACAAAATCAAAACAACTTGTTATATGTGGGAGATAAGAATTGTCGTGCATGATACAACAAGTTAGTGGCTTAATTAAACAAAGATGGTGATGATTAAAATAGTGGAAAGCTGTTAGAAATTTACCTTTTAACATGTAGGACAACCCTCTTTAACGTGTAGCTTAAACAAGAATGATGGAGGAGCTACTCCACCTTCATTCCACCGAAGTTTCAACTCTCCTTTGGACCAGAATTGTTGAAGAATAATTGCAGCTACTCCATTCATGCATAGTTCTTCTAAGTTACTGTCCTTATGAAATAAATTCAGTATGGTGTTTAAGCTAGAAACCGTGGACATCTTCATTAATGCCAGTTGTATGCAGAAAAAGAATGGACAGCACACTACCATTTGATTTTAGGTACGTTAAACCACTATTGTCCTTCCTCTTTAGTTGGTCACGTGAATGCTTAAGCTGGAAACATGAAATCCCTTATAAATTGAGTGAATGATTGAGCTGATTGCATGATTTGAAAGAAAGTGGTAAGTTTTCCTAACTATGTTTAGTGAAATTATATATTAAGTTTCTCGGTTTCCTTGAACAATCCTAGTGTTTTGGCCATAACTTAGTCTATAGAACTCAAAATTGGGTGATTCCAGCTATAAATGAAACCTAAGACATAGTACTAAAAATATTTAAAAGAGACCTAGACCTAATTCTAGCTTAAGGATATTGAAAATTGAGATTGATTATGGTAACCTAATATTGTCCCTATGTTAAAGCAGGTTGTGATTTTTGGTACATGTTTGATAACTTTGAAGTTGAAATGACATTACTTTTAATGATATGAAAAATAGAGATATAGGGGAACAAATGTCTAGAAGAATTCAAAACCTAATTTGAATGTTTGATATGTGAAAATTAAGGAACAAATGGAGACATAATTAAACGAAGAGAAAAATAGAATGGTAAATGGAGAGGAAAACAGCATGTTTATCCATATCTTATGTATGTTATTCAATAGGTATTAATTGGCAACATGCAGATGCTATATATGTGGCTTAATGGTTATTCAATGGCAGCATGTATGCTGTACATAGTTTAATGGTTCAATGTAAGGAAAACTGTAAGCATAGTACGTTATTTAAATGGAAAGAAGACATCATGTAGAAATCATGGAAGTTATTCAATGGTTGTTCAATAGTTGAATGAAAAGAAACAAAATTTTAATCTTACAAAGTGCTGAGATTTTAGCTAAGCCTTTTGTCGTAAAATTTGTAAAATAAGGTGGCAAGTTATGGATGTACTTGGCAAGTTTTAGGAACCCTTCAGGGGTCTCCCTTATAGCTGAGTAAGACAATAAAGTTTTCTGGTCACCGTAGACTCGAGACTAATAAAGGAAAATCACCAAACACGTGAGGGTGGTTTATGCTAAATGAAAAACAGGGAGTGTGTATTTAAATTGATTTGTTAAGATGGTTTTTACCTTACTATAAAAAGTATGTTTATGAATAATTTCATTGGTGCTACTACTTTAATTTAAAAGTTAATCTTCGTGAGATTTACATATTCTTTGATTTAGCATTGAATTGAGTTTTGAATGCACTTGGAAACTAATGAGATGCACACATGCTTTGAATTGTCATTGAATTGAAATTTTCATATGCTCTAAATTAGCATAGAAATGGATTTTGAATATGTTTTTAATTGGTATTGAAATGAGGCGTGCTCATGTATTAATTGTGGTTAAGCCTATGGTATGTCGTTAGTTCTTTATACATACAATTATATTGATCACAGTATGTCTTCACATGCATGCCAGTGTTTGGGGGGCTTCTGTCACTAACATGGGTGGTGTTGTGTTTGTCAATATGTCCTGTGAGTCACCCTCTGCAAGTGTGGAGTATATATTGTTCTAGCATTGTTATGAGTAAGCGATGCAGAACTAGCTCCATAACTAATTTATATATAGTGCTAGCATCGTTATGGGTAAGTGATGTAGAACTAGCCTCATAACAATCGGTATATAGAGGTTAACTAGGCATGGGTAAGCGATGCAAAACTAGCTCTATGGCTTTACACCTAAGGGTACCATATGGCAAAGAAAATTAGTGATGGCTATGTTTTAAAAAGAAAGTTCATTAAAGTATTGATTACCATCGTTGTATACTTTACAAGAAAAGTGGAAATTGAACTCAGAAAAATATATATGTTTTGTTTTACATATGCATTGATCTTAGGAAAAGAAAAGAATGTGTTTTGTAAGAACATTGGTTATTACTTAAAAAGAAAAGAAATTGTTTTCTTTTATGGAGGTTAATATTTGTATAAATGTTTTTGCTGGAAACCAATAACACTCACTAAGCTCATTTAGCTCACCATTTATTTTCTATTTTTAAATAAAATCTCCCAAGTGCACGCTCAGGGGCTTCAGTAGCAGGGAATCCACCTTGTGCGTAGTCATTTTTATCAAGTGCTGCTATGTAGGTATTTTTATTTTACCTTGTACATATTTTTAAGAACTGTTGCATATCTTTAAACATGTTTTGGAAAGTACATTTGTATAAAGAATGGGTGTCTATAAAGGTTTTTAAATGGAGTGCATGATGTTGTTTTAACTTTCAAAGTTTATTAATGTAACTATTTGAGACTACATGTGAGTGGATTTGAAGTCCACAATTTGGTGTTAAGAAATTGATGTGATAATAGAAGTGTTTTGAAATTTTACAAGGACTTTAAAATTTTTGGGATGTCAAAATACAGTCATTGTGCTGCTGAAATTTTTAATAAACTGAAAAACAAAACTCCACTGTTTTCATTTTTTGTTATGAATTGAAGCTTTTCCTTAACAAGGGCAACAGGCTTAGCTTTATAGGAACTTTCCAGTCGACTCGGATATCGACTGGAGAGCCAACATGGAGTGTCGAGCTAGTCACCTAGTCATTAAAGGATAGGGACCTGTCATAAAGGGGTAATGAAACAGTAAACATACTTTTAACTGCATTATCAAAGTGGATTTTAATAAGGCTTTTGATAGTGTAAATTTGGATTTCCTACTACAACTACTTAAAGTATTTGTCTTCCTTAGAGTCTTCATTGTTTGGATCAAAGAATGTATCCCTTTAACATCTGGTGAATGGTAGCCCTTCTGAGATCTTTAAAAAAGCTGAAGGGTTAAGCTAAGGGGATCGAGACCTCTTTATATTGTGCATGGAAGCTCTTACTCTTCTAATAAAACATAATGTTGGGAGGAACCTTAAGTTTAGATTCCATTCCAAATGCAGGAAAGTTGCATTAACCTACTTGTGTTTTGCTGATGATCTATTATTATTTCATAGGGCACTCACGGGTTTAATTCAAACATTAATGAATTCCCTATAAGAATTCAATTGTATCTTTAAACTAGATATCAATATCAATAAAATTCATTTTATGATCTCTAAAGAAGCAACTCAGATGGAGTCTCATATCTAGAATCATTGGAATGCAAAGAAAATCCCCTCCTATGATGTATTTGAGACTTCCATTCTCCAAAAGAAGGCTAAATTTTAACAAATATCTTCCCTTAGTTGAGAGAGTTCAAAGAAGACTATCCTCTTGGGTGAATAAATCTCTATCATATGATGGTAAACTTCAGCTAATCAAATTAATGTTATGCTCTCTCCATATATATTAGTGTTCTCATACGTTTTTATCCAAAAGCCTTATCAAGTCATTGGAGAGAATGATGAAGAAGTTTCCTTGGAGTCATTCTAGTGGGGGAGGAGAGCTACAAAAGTCAAATAGGTTGATATCTATACACCTAAAGAACAAAAAGGTTTAGGTGTCGATGTAATCAAAACAACAAATCATGCTTTAACTCTAAAAAGACAATGGTGGATTATGGAGGACAAAAACTCCTTGTGGATGAAGTAGTTACATAGTTATTTTCTTAAAGGCAGGAGTATCTGAGTTACTGAAAATAACTCCTCGTTCTTTTGGTTTCATTGGTCAATTGCTTCAATTAAGTGATTGGATAAAACCAGATGTGGTATGCAAGATTAGAAATATGGAAACAACTTTTATATGGTTTGATAATTAAACTGGACATAGATAGCTTCTCCATCTTCCTAGAACACATGCTACTATGCAACATTACTCCCTGGAGGATAAGGTTAACTAATTAATAGTTCAAGATGATTGGTAACTTTTTGGAGAGATGTTAGACTTCAAATAAGACTACAGCTCTTCACCAAATAGTTTCATTTGGAAAGAGAGTAACTAGTAAGGTCTAAAAGGAATTGATTATAAGTAGATTCCTTGGAGTAGCTTGGCATAAAATTGTATAGAGTAAGTACTTATTCCCTAAAACCTCTTTCTTATTGTGGTTGATAATTAAAAATACATTAGCAGACATATTGAACTATCTGTCTTTAAGTAGAACCTATCCTTTATGTTTATAAAATGAGGAAACTTGATACTAGTTATTCTTTGAATGTAGCTATGCAACTAGTGTTTGGAATGTGGTGAAAAGGTTGAGCCTATAGACCTGTATAGGAAACTCATTCCCTATGACAATCCAATGGCTATTAAATCATTCTAATTCACTAAAAACTACTCTTGAAGAATATTTAATTGTTGTAAGGACTTATGTGCAAGCAATTTAGAAGGTTTAAGAGCAAAGCCACGACTTTGAATAGGATAATATCTGAGTTGGTTCATGACATTAAGGAGCTAATTTTGTTAAGGGACATAGCTAGAAATTGCAATCCAAACTTGGCTTCTTCCTGGAGAGTCTAATCTCTAAGAACCTCTATGAATTTTGTTGTTTTGTAAAGGGTTGTAGTGGATTTTAAGAATTATTATAAGGGTATCCCCTTGAGGTCTCTTTTGTACACTTTTAAATTTTCATTTTCATTAATAAATTTCTTTAATTTAAAAAAACTTATATTATCAAATGAAGAAATTATGGTCATGTTTAATCAATCTTCAACCTACTTCTACCATTCTATAAATAATTCAAGGAGACTTTAATTTTACTTTAACTAGTCAAGAGGTTGATAGATAAGCTATAAAAATGAGCCCTTATAATAAGGAATTTAGAAAATGCATCACTAAACTAGGCCACTTTGATTTAAAATTCATAGTTTAGTTCTTCCCTTGGTCTAATAATCAATAAGGGAATTGTAATCTAAAGGAAAAATGTAACATACCATACCCATAGCGCATATGCCCGAACATATACACGGATAGTCGAGAATATACTCTGCAGAAATGGTATGTTAGAACAATCACATAAATACAATCTGAGGCATCAATTTAACTTAAGCATTCCAAATACTTATTTCCTTCACAAACATAATAAGTCATATAAGTCATTAACATTCCAAATTCAAGTAGACCATACACAACAATTTTGAACTCAATCCCAGTACATCATACAGTACAAAAATTACACACTAGAGACAATGTGTGTCATAACATGGAATGCTAATACAAAAGACATCTATCTAGACTTTATAGGTATCAACTGACCAGACCTTTGAGCCATTCTTGTCCCCAAAATAACAGTACTAGAATTCTATCAAATCGCTTTAGAAGCTAGATCTCCCTCGAACTTGAAAATCAATGTTGCAATTTTGATGAGTTTGCAAACTTAGTGAATGAACCATCATTGATGTGCTCACTCAAGTCAAAACACCAAAATAAATTACATAACTCAATTCAGCAGGTATATTACAAAATCTAGTATCGAATATCACATCATATTTTATCATATTTCAACAAGTACTATATACCAACATTGCATATCACAATTTAAGAACAATTCAATAATTTCATCACAATCATTTATATGATACATGTATAATTCTATATGCAAATGGACATATGATTTTTTTTTCTTATTTTGCTTTGTTATGACCGAGAACCTATTAACCCAATATACTATCTCGTATTTGTTGTGGATACTAGGCTCATTTCATATACTATCCCATATCTGTTGTGGATATCAGGCTCATTATTATCTGAGCCTGTGGCTCTTTGTGCACAATCTTGAGCTTTAAGCTCTTTTCCACACATTGGCTACTCCGGTCATAACTCATTTATCTGATCATACAATTCAATGTAATAAGATGCATCAATTCACATATTATGCTTTCAATACTTTTCATTCAATATGCTCATGTCATATACCAAATCTTTTGGATCTAAGTCCAGTATTCATCATTCAATTGTTCACACATTCCACAATACATATACAATTCAAATGGAAGCACATATAATTTAATTTATACATCTAGGTTAACTCACAATACGCTCCAAAAAAGCTATTGCCTTGATGATCCAGCAATATCTGGATGCTGACGATCAACTTATGCGTCTAAAGTCATGCAATACACACATAATTTACACATCACTAAGTTGTTCAATCATGTGAATATACAATCATGCACATATATATGTGTCATGTTCAATGCATGCTCAATTGACCTTTCTGAGTATGTATTCTTATTCACAAGTCTTGACCATTCAATTATTATAGTTTGTATATTACCACTTTGCATTCAAGTTTATACCTTAAGTAAGTTTGATTACTCTAAATTCATCATTCATATATTCATCAACCTTTTTTAGCAATATACATTCACACAATTTCTCAATTCTTATTCATTCATACCTAATACACCTTACTCATATCCTTTGGATCATATTTGCATTTATAAGAACACCTTTATTCCTTTAACAACTCATAATTTCCATATTTAAATACATTGATATCAAGACAATCCATTCCTTAAGTAATGACATCAATTAACAACATAAACTTATCAAACCCTTAACCAATTAATCAAACAACAATCTAGGTTCATTTCAAGCCTTAATCAAGTCCAAATACACCAATGTGGAGTGACTTATCCTCATTTGGTTCAACAAATTCACAAAATCGAAATTATCATTTCAAAGTTTTGGCCACGATCGTGGGGGACCTTCCTATGATCGTGGGATGAGTGCCCCCATCGTGTACTATCCAATTTCCCTTAATTCTCCATAAATTTCATCTACTTAGAATCATCATTAATACTTCAAATTTTCCAGAATTCATACTCTCAAAAGCTACTTCAGTTCATATTAATATAGCTTCCATCTTGGTTACACTAAAGCTCTCTAAATTCTATTCATTTATGTCACTAACAATCATTCTTACACATACACTAACATCCCCAATTTTTTCCATATTCAAAAGGAAACTCTTTCATATCAAATTCAAAACACCTTCATAACAGTCCATTAATTATACCTCAATTATATCAAATTCAAAACACCTTCATAATAGTCTATTAATTATACCTTAATTTCTTATCAATTTCATCTCAATTTCTAGCTCAAAATCATTCATTTAACAGCTCATAAACTATTGTTTTTCATACATGTGAAACAAAACAGAAACTACCATTCATGTGTCATTTTCCTAGCACACATTTAACACCAATACTTCAATCAATCAATCCCCAATTCAGTCATCATCAAGTTCTATAATTTTATATCACAAGAGATCAGTATTTTACCTTCTTAATCAGCTCAAATACCTCCTCAATTATTAAGCTAACCTAGCCTTCCATGCATGCAAACACAATTTCGAGAACAAGATAGGAGTATAATGATTTCAGCTAGGGCAAAGAGATGATAACAGATTATAGCTATCTTTGTGCAGGATCTTGTATGGATCTTGGAGTGATGATGAATAGAACTAAAGCAAAATTTCAAAGTTATGAGGGTTATGTGTGTGTTTCAGTAGTGAGAGGTAGGAGAAGAAGAAAGCATGCAGAAGAAACAACTAGAGAGAAACATGACTATGCATTTGCTTAAGCCATTTAGTGCAAGGTTTCTTTGTTTTAGAAGGACACATGTCATACAAATGGAGTAAGTTACACGTCTTCTTATGTGGTTGCCAAATGTCACTAATATCTTAGGCCATTTGTCACTTAATCACTACTGCCATTTGTCACTTAATTTTCTATGCCAAAAGTCACTCACTTTATAGGCTTAGTCATCCTAATTTTCCAAGTGTCAACTTATCTTACCACTTGACATTTTTCCTAGATTAAATGTACATTTTCATTCATCAATTTTCCAATTGTAACAATTAACTCCAAATTACTAATTATAATCCATCAAACCAAAATTCAAGACATAAGTAATACACAATCAAATCATCATCATTTTAAACCTTCACACCCCAAAACATGTCAATTAAGTGCATATACTATCTTTGTAATGTTTTCTAAATCAACATTCATGTATGTATATGCTCATTTTATGCATATGAATGAAATGCACCTCATAAATTCTAAAATGATATGACTTAAAAGTCTAACATTCTAATTCTCAGTAAGTTTTGGAAACCCGCTATTACAATTCTTTACCCTTAAGGAATTTTGTCCTTGAAATTCTTACCTGATTGACCAAATAAATAGGGGTGCTATTTCCTTATGTATTCCTCAGTCTCCCATGTAGCTTCTTCTCTTTAATGATTCCTTTAAAGGACTTTAACCAAAGGAATTACATAATTTCTCAACTGTTTCATCTGCTATCTAACTATTTTGACCGGTTCCTTAACATAACTCAAATTCATTGCAATCTCAACCTCCTGTACTGATAATACATGTGTTGGATCTGATCGATATCTCCTGAGCATACTAATATGAAACACATTGTGAATCTGAGACATTTATGGCGGTAATGCTAATTTGTAAGCTAGTGCTCCTACTCTCTCAATAATCTCATAAGGACCAATGTATCTAGGGCTTAACTTTCCCTTTTTACTAAACCTTAGCACTCCTCGCCAAGGTGACACTCTCAAAAATACCTTATCTCCTACTTGTTACTCCATATCCCTCCGATGCTGATCTGCATAACTCTTTTGCTTGTCTTGAGCTACCTTAATCCTACTACGGATCAATTTTACCTTATCAACGGTATCTTGAATCAACTCTAGGCCTTCAACAATCCTTAGGCCCTTTTCATCCTAATACAAAGGCGATCGACACTTTCTGCAATATAATGCCTTACATGGAGCCATACTAATACTACTGTGATAATGATTATTGTATGGAAATTCAATAAGAGCTATATATTCATTCCATACTCCTTAAAACTCTAAAACACAAGCTCTAAGCATATCCTCAACAGTCTTAATATCCTCTCACTCTGTCTATCTATCTGAGGATGAAATGTTGTAATAAAGTTCAACTTTATACCCAATGCTGACTATAAACTGCCCTAAAATTTAAATGTAAATCTAGGATCCTGGTCTAATATAAAAGACACTAGGACTCCATATAACCTCACTATCTCACTTACATGCCTCCGAGCTAACTGATCCAATGTGTTACTTTCTCTCACAGGTAAGAAATGAGCTGATTTTGAAGAAATGAGCTGATTTTGTTAATCTGTCAACAATGACCTATATAGCATCATATTGTCTTGAAGTTCTCAGTAAACCCATAATAAAATCCATTATAATTCTCTCCCATTTCCACTTTTGGATAGGTAATGACTGTAATTTCCCAACTAGAGCCTCATGCTCTTCCTTAACTTATTGGTATGTCAAACATTTGGTAACATGCTCAGCCACATGTTTCTTCATTCCTGGCCACCAGAAATATTGTTTCAGAGTATTGTACATCTTGGTAGTATCAGGATGCATATATAGGCTGCTATGTGTGCTTCCTCTAAAATTTCTTTTCTCTGACCATCAACATCTGGTACTTATAATCTCTGCTTCAAACATAATGCACTATTTCTCAACTCAAACTCATAATTTGAATTATGTTTCAACTTCTCAATAATCTTAACCAATTCTGGGTCTTTGCTTTGAGCTTTTATGATCCTTTCATGTAATATTTGTCTAAGCTTCAACGTAGCTAATAATGCTTCATTCTATCCCAAACTTAGCTCCACTTTTAGGGCTCTTAGTTAAACTAAGTTTGGTAACCTTCATGTTTGAATTTTGTGCCACACTGCTATTAGGTTTCCTACTTAATGCATCAGCAACAACAATAGCTTTACCTGGATGGTATTCAATCGTGCAATCATAATCCTTAAGAAACTCAATCCACCTCCTTTGTCTCATATTCAATTCTTTTTGACTCAACAAATATCTCAAACTTCTATTATCTATAGGTATCTGAAACGTCTCACCTTATAAATAATGTCTCCAAATTTTCAAAGCAAACACTACTACAGTAAGTTCTAAATCATAAATTGGGTAATTGAACTTATGAGATGTTAACTGTCTCGAAGCATATGCAATCACTTGACCATACTTCATCAAAACACACCCTAATCCCTTCTATGAAGCATCAATATACAATATATCCTCCAGATCTAAATGGTATAGCTAACACAGGCGCTATAGTTAATCGATGTTTCAACTCCTCAAATCTCTTCTGACACTCATCAATTTATTGAAAAGGTTCATTCTTTCTTATAAGCTTTGTTAAAGGGGTTGAGATCAATGAAAACCCCTCGACAAACCTCCTATAACAACCTCCTAACCCAAGAAAACTCCAAATCTCAAACACATTTTTAGGTGCTTCCCACTTCATCACTGCCTCAACTTTCTTTGAGTCTACCTATATGCCTTGTCTAGATACTATATGACCTAAGAACACCACTTGATCAAGCCAAAATTCACACTTATTGAACTTGGCATATAATTGCTTCTCTCTCATTATCTATAAGACCAACTTCAAATGCTCATAATGTTCCTCTCTATTCCTTGGGTATACCAAAATATCATCTATGAATACAATCAAAAAATGATCTAAGGATGGAATACTTTATTCATCAATGCCATAAAGGTCGCCGGAGCGTTCGTCAATCTAAAAGGCATCACTAAAAACTCAAAGTGTCTATATCTAGTTCTGAATGCACTCTTTGGTACATCAGCTTCTGTTATCTTCAATTGATAATAACCTGACCTCAAATCTAATTTAGTAAACACCTGAGCTCCCTGTAACTAATCGAGTAAATCATCTATTCTCGGTAAGGGATACTTGTTCTTCACTATCACCTGATTTAATTGTCTATAATCAATACATAATCTCAAGGTTTCATCCTTCTTCTTCACAAACAAAACTGGAGCTCCCCAAGGTGATACATTAGGTTTGATAAAACCCTTATCCAACAACTCCTGCAACTGAGTCTTATGTTCCTTAAGTTCCACTGGTGCCATCCTATGCGGAGGAATAGATATAGGGGCAGTACCTAGAACTAAGTTAATAGTGAACTCTGTTTTCCTATCTAGTGGTAATGTTGGTAATTCAGTAGGAAATACAGCTAGGAAATCCTTAACAACAGGAATATCCTGTACTATCTACTTAATTCGGGTATCAATCACATAGGCTAAATAAGTGTCACATCCACTTCGAATCAGCCTAAAGGCACTTATTGATGAAATCAATCTGGCTAGCACTGCTTGACTAACACGTTGAAATATAACCCTTGGTTGATTAGGAGATTCAAGAATAACTTCTTTAGTATAACAATTCATCATAGCCCTATGAGTAGTAAGCCAGTCCATACCCAAAATGAGGTCTATCTCTTTCAACTACAGTACTATCAAATCGACTTTCAACTCTGCCTGATCAACCCGAATCATGTACCCTTTACACACTTCTCAAATCACTGTAGTATAACCTACCTATGTACTCACCTCTAAGCCATATTTCAACATCTCTCTCTCACAATGTAGTTTAGATGCTAGAAGTGGTGTGATAAATGAATGCGTAGATCCTAGATCCAACAATACAAACATATAACACACCTGTAATAACATCTGGAGAATTTTAAGCATCCTGTCTCATAATAACAATGATTTTGGCATAGGACTACGGTTGGTTACTCCGTACCTCAATCCTAACACTAGGACCTACTGAACTTGTTTTACCCCTACCTTTGCCTCTCTGTCCTGCTCCACTGGCTCTTTTGGACAGTCATTTCAATTACTGATCCTCTTCTTACTCCATATTGTGCTCCTAAAGTTACGAGACAATCTCTAATCTGATGCTCGAAAGAGCCACAATGCAAACAAGCTCCTGATATTTACCATCATTCTCCACCATGTTTCTTTCCACAATACTCACAACTAGGCATTTATTATGTTTGCCCTCTATATTTTTGTCCTCCAAACACTTGACCTCTATCACTACTAGCATGAACAAAACTACCTCTCAATCTAGTCTGTAATCGTGATGATCTATAATGGCGTTTACCAAATCTTCTGCTAGGGTCAGATTGAAACTCACCATGCCTCTTAATTCTAAACTCCTATCTATGCTCTACTTGTTCATATTTTAATAACTGCTCAATTCGAATCAAAACAGCTCTCAGCTCAGTAAAATTATTCAAATTGGTAATTGCCAACCTCGTTCTGATCTCCATATTCAATCTATCCTAAAACTGCCTACATTTATCTTCCTCAGTCAGAATCAGAGCAGTAGCATATCCCATTAATTCATTAAATTGTACCTCATACTTGGCTACAGTGAGATTTCCCTATTTCAGATTGATAAACTCTTTCATCTTCCTATTCAAATAGATCTTTAGCATATAATTCGCCTTGAAGACCTTCAAAAAGTATTCCCACGTTTGTCTACAAAGTCAGGCGGAACTATTTGGAATAGTCTTCCACCACTAATAAGCCAGACCTTGTAGCAACGAGACTCATAGTTGAACCTTTCATCAGACTCGTAGTCCATCTAATCAAACACCCTTTTCATTCTTTCTAGCTAACATTCTGCCTCGACAGGGTATGTACTTCCATAGAAGTCTACAGCCCCCTACTTTCTAAGTTTGCCATACCTCCTTTCTCTCTTCTTAGGAATTCTCTGAGGCATTTGTTCAGACTGAGGTATTGGGGACTCTCTATTGGCTCCTATAGGCACAAGGTTAGCTGATTCTATGACTCGATCTCCTATAGTGGATGACCTATAACAGACAATAATTGTGATCACTATATGAGTCTCTTACTATATATCATGTTTAAATTCTTATATATGTATTCCTAAGGATGCCAAACCATTTTCTGATACCAAAATTGTAACATACCATACCCATAGTGCATATGCCTGAACATATCAACGGATAGTCGAGAATATACTTTACGAAAATGGTACGCTAGAATAATCACATAAATACAGTCTGAGGCATCAATATAACTTAAACATTCCAAATACTTATTTCCTTCACAATCATAATAAGTCATATATGTCATTAACATTCCAAATCCAAATAGACCATACATAACAGTTTTGAACTCAATCCCAGTACATCATACAATACAAAAATTACACACTAGAGATAATGTGTGTCATAACATGGAATGCTAATACAAAAGACATCTATCTAAACTTCACAGGTATCAGCTGACTAGACCTTTGAGCCATTCTTGTCCTTGAAATAATAGTACTAGAATTATATTATATCGTTTTAGAAGCTAGATCTCCCTTGAACCTAAAAGTCAATGTTGCTATTTTGATAAGTGAGTGAACTCAGTGAGTGAACCATCATTGATGTGCTCACTCATGTCAGAACATTAAAATAAATTACATAACTCAATTCAACAAGTATATTACAAAATCCAGTATCGAATACCACATCACATTTGTCATATTTCAATAAGTACTATATACCAATATTGCATATCACAATTTTAGAGCAATTCAATAATTTCATCACAATCATTCATATGATACATATATAATTGTATATGCAAATGCACATGTGATTTCTTTCTTATTTTGCTTTGTTGTGACCGAGCGTCTATCAACCTAATTTACTGTCCCATATCTGTTATGGATATCGGGCTCATTTCATATATTGTCTCATATCCGTTGTGGATATCGGGCTTATTATTATCTGAGCCTGCAGCTTTTTGTGCATAATCCTGAGCTTTAAGCTCTTTCCCATACATTGGCTACTCCGATCATAACTCCTTTATCTGATCATGCATTTCAATGTAATGAGATGCATCAATTCACATATCATGCTTTCATTACTTTTCATTCAATGTGCTCATGTCATATATCAAATCCTTCGGATCTAAATCTGGCATTCATCATTCAGTTGTTCACAAATCCCATAATACACGTACAATTCAAACAAAAGCACATATAATTGAATTACACATCTAAGTTAACTCACTGTATGCTCCATTAAAGTTATTGTCTTGATGATCTGGCAATGTCTGGATGCTAAAGATCAATTTGTGCGTCTAAAGTCATACAATACACACATAATTTACACATCACTAAGTTGTTTAATCATATGAATGTACAATCATGCACATGTATTTGTGTCATGTTCAATGCTTGCTCAATTGACCTTTTCGGGTATGTATCCTTATTCACAAGTCTTGACTATTCAATTATTATAACTTGTATATTACCACTTTGCATTCAAGTTTATACCTTAAATAAGTTTGATTACTCTAAATTCGTCAATCATACATTCATTAACCTTTTCTAGCAATATACATTCACACAATTTCCTAATTCTCATTCATTCACACCTGATACACCTTACTTATATCCTTTGGATTATATTTGCGTTCATAAGAACACCTTTATTCCTTTAACAACTCATAATTTCCATATTTAAATACATTGATATCAAGACAATCCATTCCTTAAGTAATGACATTAATTAACAACCTAAACTTATCAAGCCCTTAACCAATTAATCAAGCAACAATCTAGGTTCATTTCAAGTCTTAATCAAGTCGAAATACACCAATGTAGAGTGACTTACTCTTATTTGGTTCAAAAAATTCACAAAATCGAAATTATCATTTCTAAGCTTTGGCCACAATCATGGGATGAGTGCCTCTATCATACACTATCCAATTTCCCTCAATTCTCTACAAATTTCATCTACTTAGAATCATCATTAACATTTCAAATTTTCCAGAATTCATACTCTCAAAAGCTACTTCAATTCATGTTAATATAGCTTCCATTTTGGTTACATTAAATCTCTCTAAATTCTATTAATTTATGTCACTAACAATCATTCTTACATATACACTAACATCCCCAATTTTTTCCATATTCAAAAGAAAACTCTTTCATATCAAATTCAAAACACCATCATGACAGTTAATTAATTATACCTCAATTATACCTTAATTATACCTCAATTCCTCATCAATTTCATCTTAATTTCTAACTCAAAATCATTCATTTAACAGCTCATAAACTATTGTTTTTCATACATGCTAAACAGAACAGAAACTACCATTCATGCATCATTTTTCCAGCACACATTTAACACTAATACTTCACTTAATCAATCTTCAATTCAGTCATCATCAAGTTCTATTATTCTATATCACAAGAGATCAGTATTTTTCCTTCTTGATCAGCTCAAATACCTCCTCAATTATCAACCTAACCTAGCTTTCCATGCATGTAAACACAATTCCAAGAACAATATAGGAGTGGAATGATTTCAGTAAGGGTAAAGAGATGATAACAGATTATAGCTATCTTTGTGCAGGATCTTGTATGGATCTTAGAGTGACGATGAATAGAATGAAAGCAAAATTTCAAAGCTGTGAGGGTTATGTATGTGTTTCGGTAGTAAGAGGGAGGAGAAGAAGAAAGCATGCAGAAGAAACAATTAGAGAGAAACATGACTCTGCATTTACTTAAGCCATTCGATGCAAGGTGTTTTTGTTTTATAAAGGATACATGTCATACAAATAGAGTAAGATACATGCTTCTTATGTTGCTGCCAAATGTCACTAATATCTTAGGCCATTTGTCACTCAATCACTACTACCATTTGTCACTTAATTGTCTATGCATAAGAGATCCAAGCTTGACGTCAAGACTTGCCAGTGTATATTTATTAGTTATGGAGAAGATCAATTTGGTTATCAGTTTTATGATCCAATCTAGAAGAAGTTGATTCAGAGCCGTGATGCTATATTTGTCGAAAATCAAACCATTGAAGATCTTAATAAAGTGAAAATGGATGTTCCAAGAATTAATGGTGACCCAATGGACCTAAAGTTAATTCCTCCAAAAATGGTGCCAAGACAATTTGGACATGAAACTGAAAATTACCAGCCGAATGTAGCTGATGATGATGCTCCTATTCAAAATCAATCAGATGAAGATTCTAATGAAGATGATGTCCAGAATCAACCACTAGCACCAGAAACTGCTCAGGTTCCAATAAGAAGATCTACGCGAGTAAGACAAGCCACTACTAGATACTCTAATGATCAATATGTGTTACTTACTAATGGGGGAGAACCTGAGAATTTCCAAGAGGCTATGATAGATGAACATAAGATGAATTGGTTTGAAGCTGTGCAAGATGAGATGAAGTCCTTGTATGAGAATAAAACTTTTGAGCTGGTGAAGTTGCCAAAAGGCAAGAAAGCTTTGAAAAATAAGTGGGTGTTCAAGATTAAACATGATGAACATAATCCTCATCCAAGATTCAAAGCTATATTGGTTGTTAAATGATTCAACCAAAGAAAAGGTATTGATTTTGATGAGATATTTTCACCAGTTGTTAAAATGACATCCATCTGTACAATGCTCTATTTAGTAGCAAGTCTAGACTTAGGAATAGAGCAATTGGATGTCAAGACAACTTTTCTTCATGGAGATTTGGAAGAAGAGATATATATGGAGCAGCTAGAGGGTTTCAAGGCTAAAAGGAAAGAGGACTATGTGTGTAGATTGATGAAAAACCTTAATGGTTTAAAATAGGCACTGAGATAGTGGTATAAGAAGTTTGAAACAGTTATGGGGAAGCAAGGTTGTAAGAAGACTATTTCAGATCACTGTGCTTTTATACAAAAATTCTTTGGTGATGATTTCATTATTCTTTTACTTTATGTTAATGATATGTTGATTGTTGGAAATATTAACAGAATTAATATTTTGAAGAAACAATTAAGCAAGTCTTTTGCCATGAAAGACTTGGGGCTAGCAAAACAGATTCTTGGCATGACAATTATCAGAGACAGGGATGCCAAGAAATTATGGTTATCACAAGAAAAGTACATTGAGAAAGTACTTCAAAGGTTCAATATGGATAAAGATAAAGCAGTTAGTTGTCGTCTTGCTAATCACTTTAGGTTGAGTACTAAGCAATGCCCTTCAACAAATGAAGAGAAGGAAGAGATGATGAAAGTCCCCTATGCTTCTGTAGTTGGAAGTTTAATGTACGCTATGGTATGTACACGACCAGATAATGCACACGCAGTTGGAGTAGTGAATACAATCCTTTCAAATCCTAATAACGAACAATGGGATACTGTGAAGTGGATTCTCAGATATCTACATGGTACTTTCAAAATATGCTTATGTTTTGGAACTACCAAGCCTGTGTTAGTTGGTTACATAGATGCAGACATGGCCAGTGATGTTGACTCGAGAAAGTCTACTTTAGGTTACCTAATTATCTTTGCAAGGGGAGCTGTGTCATGGTAATCAAAATTGCAAAAATGTGTTGCTCTATCCACCACTAAAGCGGAATTTACTACTGCAACTGAAGCATGCAACGAGCTCCTATGGATGAAGAAGTTCTTAAATGAACTTGGTTTTCAATATGATAGATATCAACTGTTTTACGACAACTAGAGTGCTATTCACCTTGGAAAAAATTCCTCATTCCATTCAAGATCAAAGCATATTGATGTGAGATATCACTGGATCAGAGAGGTGTTAGAAAAGAAGCTATTATAACTTGAGAAGATTCATACGAATGAGAATGGATCAGATATGATGACAAAAGTTCTACCCAAAGGAAAGTTTGAGTTGTGTCGATTATCTGCAAGAATGATAGTAAATACCATGTAGTCGGTAGTGGGAGAATTGTAAGGTGGTACCGACGTACATGGTACCGCTATATATATATATAAAAAGAGAGCAAGTTGTCGTAAACAACTTGTATGCAAGCTTTATACTTGATAGCCACAGCTTGCAATATGCAAGCTATGGTAAAGAGGCAGTGGAGGGTTTATATAAAGACCCTCCCTCCCTCTTTCATATGTGAGCATTATATACGTGTATATGTGGTAGTGTTTAAAGTATTGTGTGAAAGAGTGATTTTGGGTATTTTTTTAGGAAACGTTTTTCCTAAAAGGGTGAGTGACAAAATAGTGAGGATATTATCCTAAGGATAGTAAATTTGAGAAACACATTATGTATGAGTGCCACTATTTTGTTGTATTATTTTTCACTCTCTGTACCTGCTATTTTCATTAATGGAAGTTTTATTCAGAGTTTAGCCCGTAAACATAGCCCAAATTAGAGGGTGAACCACGTTAAATTTCTGTATGTTATTTTCTTGCTTATTTTGCCTGTGGGATTTAATTCGTAAATTTTCTTAACAAAGAGATCAACTTTTTATAAATCAACTTAAAATATAATGTAGCTCTACTCTACACTAGCTTCCAATTGCTCACATTAATAGTTTTCATCCTGCATAAAGTATAATTATCATATTGTTAGGTCAAAAATTATCAGATTAATAGTTAAAGAATTTTTTTTCAGCATAAGAGTCAAGGAAACTTGTCTGATGATATAAGAGAAAGTGAAAGAAATAATGGAATGTCAAATAATTCTATATTTGTATTTAGTAGCAGTGATATAAAAAACAATTTTTAGGAATGCTTAAGTTAGGTGAATTCATATACTGCATTATATTAAAATTAGAATGGCATGTTAGAAGACCAAGATGGTAGCTTCAAACATAAGTTTGCTTTTCATCATTTGAAGCCACTAGTTTCTTCCCCGCTGCCTTTACCAAAACCCTAGATATGACCTTGGTGATGGGATAAGAAATCTGAATATTAATGGGATAAATGATGTCAATAGATCTAAAAGTAAGAATTCTTCCTTAAATGACACTTATGAATGGAGCCTGGGAATTCGTAGTGATTTTGTAAGGGAGCTTGTTGATTTTGGTTCTATGTAAAATACCTGAAGTTGTAAGATAGATGATATTTCTAGCAACATTTCTAATTTAGATTCATTTACTTCTCATGCAGGACTAAATTGAAATTCTTTTGATAGTTAGTTACCTAACTTTCAATTGACCGATGGATTTACACTTGCATTATTAATACCATTAATGAATATAATTTTAAAATCCCATATTGGAATCTCCGAATCCCTACTATTGGCATGGTTGGGAATGAATTTCATAAGAAATTCTCTTTAAACTATCCATAGTTTAGAGTTTCCCTTTTGAGACACTTTAAAGCTTTTATGTGGGACTTTTTTTAAAGAAAGTCTATTTCCTAAATTAAAAGATCAAAAAGGTGACCCTTACTCAATTTCAAATTGCATTCTTGTAAATGCTGCCTACTGCTAAAATCCTAATTTGTGCAATAGTTACATTTTTTTATGCAATAAAAATACTTAGAAAGAACATAGTATTTTAGACTAAAAACCGTTTTTGTAGTCTGCTAAGCTTAATAGAATTAAGATCCATTTTTATCATTTCAAATCCCTACTTTTATCAAAGAAAAGGAACAAGAAAACCCAAAATCATCTTACTTCGAATAAGAGCCAATCAAGCCCTTTCTTGAAAGGTGAAAGGCTAGCTGGAGGCCTCCACTATGGTCTTCCCCTCTCTCTGTCCTGATGGTTTATATAGCTTTACTGACCCCTCCCTCTCCCTCTTTTTATGTTAATGTTGATCAAGAGCACTGTCCCCCTATTCCATAGATGATATGGGAGCCTTTTAGCTCATGTATCTCAAAATCCTAGATCTTAAAGGACCTCCTCAACCATAGTGTAATTTGGCAATAACTCTAGATATCTATAGAGAACCCACATTAAAAAAAGTTATGATCCCTAGTTTCAAAATTATAATTACATAATACACACCTTGAATCAGCATTTTTGTTAATAAGGAACATTCATAAAGTCTACATCATCATGTGATCTCATTGGTTGAATTTGTAATTACTTTCTTTTCCTTATAGAATGTAAGACCCAGAGCCACATGCCAAACTTAGAAAATTACACATAAGGCTCTAAAAATCACCAAGATTATTTTAGTTAGATTAATCAAGGTTGTAATATCTCATTCCATTATATATAGTAGGTCTAGTTTTCTTACTATTATACCTTTAATTGTTGCAATTAGAATGATTTAATGCAATATTTATATTTTATATTAGATTCTTATTACATAAAATGATACATATTTTAAAATTATATCAAATATTCATACATTTTTAATAATTATAAAAGTTAATTAATTTAACAATAATATTTGATATGTTAAAAATGAATTAAATTGAAATACAATAATGTTATAAGAATAAAACATAAAATAGGATGACGAAACCACTTTGCTTTCATTAAAAATGTTTTTATTTTTAACTTTTTAATTACAAATTTCAATCGAATTGGTTTATGTTTTTTAATGGAAAAAGAAGCAACAAAACGGAATTAGAAACAAAAAAATCACCATAAAAAAGAAAAAGTGAAACTAAATGATCCTTAAGGTTTACCCCAAAATTCTAGTTAAGCTATGACATTTTAGAGTGTTCAAAAAGAATCTAAAGTTTCCGAAACTAGTTGTATCTAACCCTTAATGAAGGGAACCTTTTAACTTTGTCAGGGTTCTATTATTTATCTTACTATTTGTCTTTTTTTTCCCTCAAAATTTTCCTTTAGTGTGTTCCACTAGTTCTAGCATGAAGCTTAATCAACACTAGTAGGTCTCATTGTGAAAACTTAATCAAGAATTTGATTTTGAATCCCTAGTTAACAAATTAATTTCATTGTCCTCTCATCTCCCCCTTTCTTTTGCCCTTCTAGTCGTTAACATCAATTTGTCATCAATTTGACTTTAACAAAAAAGAGTAATATGGTCCAATCTCAAGGATTCCATGCAACTCTTATCATTCATACCATGATTTATTCACACATGATTTCTCAATCCATATATATGAAGTTCAAAATTGAATCAAAATTCTAGCATATCTCAATTCCATCACAATAAGTAATTATAAGCAAGTTGTAATAAAACTTAAGTCTTTCATTAAAAAAAATCAATCCAAAAATATTATAGAGTGAATCCTACCTAGATCTATATCCTAATATATTTCATAGTAAAGAAAAAGAACCAACAATAGAAAAGAAAGCTAAAAACTTGGTTGTGATGATGTGTATCTAAACAAAAATATTCTAAAGATTACGAGGAAATTGCACTTATCATTATAATGGTACAACTTAGATGAATACGAGTGTCAATCCTATAAGGACTATAAGTACTAGTGATAACTGTCTTTTTATTATCTAATATAATAAAACAAATGGTTGATTTTACATATATACTTAACTAAACTAAAAGATTGAATATAAATTAATCAATTAAATCAATAGATAAGAATAAAGCAATCAAAGATAAACAAAATTTAAGTAAGAATTCCCTTAAAACCTTCTAATGTATATTGGATATACATTACTTCTAACACAATTTTCATGTTATATTACTTACATTTTGAATGATTTTTAAATGATTGAATACTTAATTTGAGAAGTATTGCCACTGAGGTTATATTTCTACTTGTACAAGGAAAATGAGCAAAATTAGAGAAGAATTAGACTAAATTGGATCAATTTCAGAAGAATTAGAGAAGGACTTACAACACAGCTCCAATGCACTATTATATTAATTGCTTCTATTTCTCCTATATAGCCTTACACACACTAGTGTTACCCTTGGATGAAGAACACAACACCCTACATGGGCCATAGAAGTCCCATGTTGGTGCTAAGATTTCTCGAGGACTTTTAAGAGAACATTGCCAACTACATAAACTCGTGTTTATTGTCTGTAGCTTATTAAAAAGTTAGTTTTTCATATTTAAAAAGGGTAAAAGAAGCAGTTATTAGAAACATCAAGAAGTTATTCTAAACTTATTCCATATTAGTTTTGAGCAAGATTACATTATTCTTTAAATATAGTATAAGATTTTAAAAAGAATTTATTAAAGATTAAATATTCAAGAACAATAATTTCTTTATTATTTTTGTGTTGATATTCTTTGTTTAAATATAATGTAAATTTGGATATAGATTTAGGTAGGATGTGATATACTTCGATGTAGTCTTTGGTTTAATGAAATTATAGTTTCCTTATGATTTATCCATGTCTATTAAATCAAAAGAGAGAAAGTGAAAGGTTTAATATTTGATTCATGCTTTAAGATATGAGAAATGAGAAGTTTAAGAAAGAGTTATTTGATAGAAAGTCGTAAGATATTCCTAGGTTAGGTTAAAAAATATTAAGAGGGTTTACATAGAAATTTAAATATTAAGAGAGTTTACATAGAAAATTAAAACATTCTTAAGTTGTCTAGACTTAAAAGGGATTTCAGTTAATAACCTATAAATAGGGGTTGTATACATCGAGAGAGAATATGATCTAAGTTAGGAATTATTACTGGTTTAAGAAGTTAGAGGTATTTATTAAACTAAGGAAAATTGAATATAGTAAAGTCTTTCGAGTGGCCTGGCCTAAATTCTCAAGATATATAACCCTTATCCTTAAGTTAATTTATTAAAATCTCTTTCTAATCAATACTCCTAAGAATGCATTAATTTGTTATATGAATTTTCATAATAGATTTAACTCTAATCTATAAGATTTATGATGTCCTATCTTTGGGATTGCATACAGCTCTTATTATTAGTGCCATTATTTGTTCATACATAAGATTTCTTGATCCCTATATATGAAATATGGAATTGAATCAAAATGCTAGCATATTCCAATTCAATCACAATAAGAAATAATGAATAATTCACAGTAAAATTTAGGTCTTTACTTAAATCAATAAATTAGTCCAAAACAACAACTACAAGGTTCTTCCTAACTAGATCTATATCCTAATTTAGTTTATGCTAAAGTAAAAGAGATCAACAACAAATAAGAAAGAAAACATTTTAAAAGAACTCATTCCTATGGATTCTTGAATTCTTAAAGTTCTTGGTCCAATTTTAATGGAATCTTAAACTTTGCATCCAAGTTTGCTGTTTATTGTATTAAGACTCTCCAGTTTGGTTGATCAATAACAAATAAGGAAGGAAACATTTTAAAAGAACTAATTCTCATGGATTCTTGAATTCTTAAAGTTCTTGGTCCAATTTTAATGGAATCTTAAACTTTGCCTCTAAGTTGGCTCTTTATTGTATTAAGACTCTCCAGTTTGGTTGATCAATAACAAATAAGAAAGAAAACACTTTAAAAGAAATAATTCTCATGGATTCTTGAATTCTTAAAGTTCTTGGTTCAATTTTAATGGAATCTCAAATTTTGCCTCCATGTTTACCCCTTTATTGTATTAAGACTCTCCAATTTGGCTCCTATTTACTACCATCTAATCCATTATTTAATTCCCTAAAGACTCTTTTTATTATCACTAAGCCCCAAAAAATTCAAAGATTTTTGCCCAATATGAGTCCAAAACAAAACTGTGTTATACTTGTATTCTTCACACTTGCAAAAATTCTAATCGATATATACATCATCACCAATACAGTACCGTGTTACACCGATATTGGCTTAATGACTCTTTTATCATGCATTCAAATTTTTCATAGGTCTGAAGGCTATGAACATAGTTCTATATTTAGGTCATATTCCTTCATGTGGTAAGTTGTCAAAGAAGTCAAATGAGCTAGGTACTAAAGATGGTATCATGTTTGACCTATAATATGAACATAGGTCCATGTTCAATTTATGTTCATCTAAATTCATGCTAAAAATTCTCCAACTTGATTCCAACTTATTCTAATTAATTTTTCATCATTAGGGAGCTAAAATAAGGCCATAAACAAAATATAAACTATCAATCAAGATTCTCCATTATTGATTCAATTAAAAAGTTCATCAAATTGCTAGGCATTTAGCTACTTATATCAAATTATAAATCCATCCATTTCAATCCCATAAAACTTCACACTCTTAATCTTCAAATTTCAACCTTACTCAAAATATAAACATATATGAGAAAAATCTTCAACTTATTTTTGTAACCCGTATTGAAAGAAAAGAAAACCCTAATTGTAAAATAACAATAGAGCATTTTGAAGTTTATTTGAAAAGTCGCCTAACCTTTTGATATGAGAGTAAATGCATTGTCATGAATACTCTCGATTTCTCAATTAGGTCACTATTTCAAATGGTTATTAGCATCACTCTTGAACTTTAACCATTTCACTTAATTTGAAAATTTATTTAACACTCACTTATTCACACTTTTTTTAATTTTATTTTTTGAAAAACGATTTAAATAGTCCAAATTATACAAAAAGTATTATATGCAAATCAAGTATCCATTTTCAAAATTAATGAAGCAAATTAAAATTATCTTAATCATTAATGCTCATTACTATATGCCTAAAAAATCAAATTACAATAACAATTAAAATTGTAATGAATTATCATGATCAATATTCTTTCAAAGTTAAAAAATTTCCTAAAGTTATTGGCTATTAAACTAATTATAACAAATTTGATGAACATAAGTACTTAATTCCCACCTCTACACTTGAGTTGTACATTGCCCTTAATGTACATAACATACAAAAATAATGAAAACTAGAAAAAGGAAGAAGGGAAAATTGTGATAGTTGGTACTACCTTAATAATAAAAGGATATATAGATATGGTTAGGAATGTCAATGGATCAGGTCAGGCCACACCTACCTCGACCCGGCCTGACCATGGGTTCGGTGGCAGGTGGCCCGACGGGCCACCTAGGTCGGCCTGTGGCTTAGTTAGCCTGTGGCTCGGCTCATTGCCCGATGGACCATCAGCAGGCTAGGCCAACCTGGCCCACCAGGGCCAAAATCGGACTCGGCTGGCCTGAGCCAAAATTGACATCCCTAGATATAGTTTGAGAAGTATGAATTGGCAAACTGTATCACAATCTAATTAGTGAAAAAACATCAAAGCACATGTAACAGCCCAGACCACCCGCTTGCAGATATTGTCCGCTTTGAGCCTCGGCCTCTCGGGCCTTGCGCTCTCACGG
>JANQAP020000007.1:4463222-4476087 GCA_026874005.2 Erythroxylum coriaceum
TTAGTGTGATAACATCGGTGACCCGAAACCAAGGTTTGTCTCTTATATTTTCAGATCTAATTATTTCTCTTTATTTTTGATTTTTCTTATATTTTCCTTAAATTATCGTGAATCAAACCCCCCATTTCGTTATTTTATTTTCGTGTTAAACTCGCTAACCTTTACTGTTAAAAATTCCTCGTGGGAATGATATCCACTTGCCACTACTACATTAATTTGTATTAACGGAAGTTGGTTTCTTTCTAATTTGGTTGCAGGCGACAGCATCACCAAATTCCTTAAATCAAAGGAATTCAAGTAGTCCCAAACTAAATCCTCGACAACGACACCAAAAAATTGTTAAGCAAGTTTTATAAATATTAAAACTCTCAATACCCACAAGCATATGTATTTTATCTTGTAGTATCAAAAGGCGTCGTTCCCACAAGGATTATGCAAGAACCAATTCAAACTTAACTTTGTCTAAGGTAACAAGAAATTGATTTTTTAATAAAAGTAAATAATAGAAATTGAAACAAATAATTAAATAAAGCATATACACAAATAAGAGGTGAGTTGCCAATTAATAACTAAATCTAAAATTTCTCGATTTATAACCTCTTGATTCACAAAACTTTCCCTAACATTTTCAATTAGATCTAAAGTTATCTATTGGATAATTAATTTCTCACACAAGATCTCTCTTCAAATGATTGTTAATTTAATAATTACGAGACTT
The DNA here is from genome assembly GCA_026874005.2 of Erythroxylum coriaceum. Taxonomy (NCBI): domain Eukaryota; kingdom Viridiplantae; phylum Streptophyta; class Magnoliopsida; order Malpighiales; family Erythroxylaceae; genus Erythroxylum; species Erythroxylum coriaceum. The sequence goes on from JANQAP020000007.1 coordinate 4,463,941, forward strand.
ATTAAATTACCAACTCTCATTGCATAATTTAAGTTGATTACTTTTTACTCACTCTCTTGATTTATTGTCATGTATAAGCATGCACAAATATCACAAACACCATAATATATATTGAATCAATAATAATTAAAGCCACAAAATAAATTCAGAATAAACCCTAATATGAAATTTAGAAACTCATGAACATGTTAAAGATCTTATAATTTGTATTATGCATCAATATTGATGAAATAACTAAAGGAAAAGAAGAAAAGCTCTATTTAGGCCTTAATTTGAAAAGTTGGAATTCCTAGATGTTCTTCTTGATCTCTCATGTTTGATCCACTTTGGTGTGTTGGCTGCTATCTTTTTGGTGAGTTTTTATGTTGTTAAATAGTGTATTAGGATCTTTGGGGTGTAAATAGGGTTTCCCTAATTTGATCAATTTCAAAAAATGCCACCAAATCCTAAAACAAATAAAAAAACTTGCGCTTGGGAAGTGTCTATCATGATCGCGACTGTAATGTACTATACCCATAGCGCATATTCTCGAACATATCTATGAATAGTCGAGAATATACTCTACAGAAATGGTACGCTAGAATAATCATATAAATACAATCTGAGGCATCAATATAACTTAAACATTCCAAATACTTATTTCCGTCACAATCATAAAAAGTCATATATGTGATTAACATTCTAAATTCAAGTAGATCATAAACAACAGTTTTGAACTCAATCCTAACACATCATGCATTACAAAAATTATATACTCGAGAAAATGTGTGTTATAACGTATAATGCTAATACAAAAGACATCTATCTAGACTTTATAAGTATCAGCTGATCAGACCTTTGAGTCATTCTTGTCCCTGAAATAATAGTACTAGAATTTTATTAGATCTCGTTAGAAGCTAGATCTCCCTTGAACCTGAAAATCAACATTATAATTTTGATGAGTTTGCAAACTCAGTGAGTGAACCATCATTGATGTGCTCACTCAAGTTAGAACAACAAACTAAATTACATAACTCAATTCAGCAAGTGTATTTCAAAATCTAGTATCGAATACCACATCACCTTTTGTCATATTTCAACAATTACTGTATACCAACATTTCATATCACAATTTCAAAACAATTTAATAATTTCATCACAGTCATTCATATGATACATGTATAATTGTCTATGCAAATGCACATGTGACTTCTTTCTTATTTTGCTTTGTTGTGACTGAGATCCTACCAGTCCAATTTACTGCCCCGTATCTGTTATCCATAATGGGCTCATTTTATATATTGTCTCGTATCCGTTGTGGATACTAGGCCCATTATTATCTGACCCTGTGGCTCTTTGTTCACAATCCTGAGCTTTAAGCGCTTTTCCATATATTGGCTACTCTGATTATAACTTCTTTATCTGATCATGCATTTCAATGTAATGAGATGCATCAATTCATACATCATGCTTTTAGTACTTTTCATTCAATGTACTCATGTCATATATCAAATCCTTCGGATCTAAGTCCAGTATTCATCATTCAATTGTTCACACATTCCACAATACACATACAATTGAAACGAAAGCACATATAACTGAATTTACACATTTAGGTTAACTCATAATACGCTCTAAAAAAGCTATTGCCTTGATGATTCGACAATGATACTGACGATCAACTTGTGCATCTAAAGTCATGCAATACACACATGATTTACACATCACTAAGTTGTTCAATCATATGAATATACAATTATGCACATGCATATATGTCAAGTTTAATGCATGCCCAATTGACCTTCTCAAGTCTTAACCATTCAATTATTATAGCTTGTAAATTACCACTTTACATTCATGTTTATACCTTAAGTAAGTTTGATTACTCTAAATTCATCAATCATGCATTCATCAACCTTTTCTAGCAATATATATTCACACAATTTCCGAATTCTCATTCATTCATACCTAATACACGTTACTTATATCCTTTGGATCATATTTGCATTCATAAAAACACCTTTATTCCTTTAACAACTCATAATTTCCAGATTTAAATACATTGATATCAAGACAATCCATTCTTTAAGTAATAACATCAATTGACAACCTAAACTTATTAACCATTAACTAATTAATCAAGCAACAATCTAAGTTTATTTCAAGCCTTAATCAAGTCCAAATACACCAATGTAGAGTAACTTATCCTCATTTGGTTCAATAAATTCACAAAACAAAAATTATTATTTCAAAGTTTTGGCCACGATTGTGGGGGACCTTCCCACGATTGTGGGATGGGTGCCTCGATCGTGCATTATCCAATTTCCCTCAATTCTTCACGAATTTCATCTACTTAGGATCATCATTAACACTTCAAATTTTCTATAATTCGTACTCTCAAAAGCTACTTCAATTCATGTTAATATAGCTTCCATCTTGTTTACATTAAAGCTCTCTAAATTCTATTCATTTATATCACTAACAATGATTCTTAGACATACACTAACATCCCTATTTTTTTTTCCAGATTCAAAAGAAAACTCTTTCATATCAAATTCAAAACACCTTCATTACAGTCCATTAATTATACCTCAATTATATCTTCATTATACCTCAATTCCTCATCAATTTCATCTTAATTTCTAGCTCAAAATCATTCATTTAACATCTCATAAACTATTGTTTTTTATGCATACTAAACATAACAGAAACTACCATTCATGCATTATTTTCCCAGCACACATTTAACACCAATACTTCAATCAATCAACCCCTAATTCAGTCATCATCAAGTTTTATTATTTTACAACACAAGAGATCAGTATTTTACCTTCTTGATCAGCTAAATTACCTCCTTAATTATTAAGCTAACCTAGCCTTCCATGCAGGCAAACACAATTCCAAGAATAAGATGGGAGTATAATGATTTCAGCAGGGGCAAAAAGATGATAAAATATTGTAAGTATCTTTGTGCAAGATCTTGTATGGATCTTAAAGTGAAGATGAGCAAAATTAAAGCAAAATTTCAAAGCTATGAGGGTTGTGTGTGTATATCGGTAATGAGAGGGAGGAGAAACAGAAAACATGTAGAAGAAACAACTAAAGAGAGACATGACTCTGTATTTTCTTAAACCATTTGGTGCAAGGTGTCTTTGTTGTAGAAGGACACATGTTATACAAATGGAGTAAGTTACATGTCTTTTTGTGTGGTTACCAAATGTTACCAATATCTTAGGCCATTTTTCACTCAATCACTAGTTCCATTTGTCACTTAATTTTTTGTGCCAAAAGTCACTCATTCTATAGGCTTAGTCATCCATATTTTCCACATGTCAACTTGTCTTACTACTTGGCATTATTCCTAGACTAAATGTACATTTTAATCCATCAATTTTCCAATTGTAACAATTAACTCCAAATTACTAATTATAATCCATCAAACCAAAATTCAAGACATAAGCAATACACAATCAAATCATCATTTTAAACCTTTCATACCCCGAAACATGTCAATTGAGTGCATATACTATCTTTGCAATGTTTTTTAAATCAACATTCATCTGTGTATATGCTTATGTTATGCATGTGAATGAAATGCACTTCATAAATTCTAAAATAATATGACTCAAAAGTCTAATATTCTAACCCTCAGTAAGTTCTGGAAATTGGCTATTACAATTCTCCCACCTTAGGGAATTTCATTCTCGAAATTCTTACCTGATTAACTAAATAGATAGGGGTACTATTTTCATATGTATTCCTCAGTCTCCCATGCAGCTTTGTCTCTTGAATGATTCCTCTAAAGGACTTTAACGAAAGGAATTACAAGATTTCTTAACTGTTTCATCTAGTATCCAACTATTTTGACCAGTTCCTTAGCATAACTTAAATTCTTTGCAATGTTAACCTCCTGTGCCTATAATACAAGTGTTGGATCTGATCGATATCTCTTGAGCATACTATATGAAACACATTGTGAATCTGAGACATTTTTGGTGGTAATGCTAATTTGTAAGCTAATGGTCCTACTCTCTCAGTAATCTTGTAAGGACCAATGTATCTAGGGCTCAACTTTTCCTTTTTACCAAACCTTAGTACTCTTCTCCAAGGTGACACTCTCAAAAACTCCTTGTCTCCCACTTGATACTCCATATCCCTCCGATGCTAATCTGCATAACTCTTTAGCCATCTTTAACTGCCTTAATCCTAATACGGATCAATTTTACCTTATCAATGATATCTTGAATCAACTTTGGGCCTTCAACAATTCTTAGGCCCTTTTTATCCCAATACAAAGGTGATCGACACTTTCTACCATATAATGCCTCATATGGAGCCATATCAATACTACTGTGATAATGATTATTGTATGCAAATTTAATAAGAGCTATATATATGAGCCATATCAATACTACTGTGATAATGATTATTGTATGCAAATTTAATAAGAGCTATATATTCATCCCATACTCCTTGAAACTCTAAAAAGCAAGCTCTGAGCATATCCTCAATAGTCTTAATAGTCCTCTCACTATGTCTGTTTATCTGAGGATGAAATGTTGTACTAAAGTTCAACTTACCCAATGCTAACTGTAAACTGCCCCAAAATTTAGATGTAAATCTGGGATCTCGGTCTAATACAATAGACACTAGGACTCCATATAACCTCACTATCTCATTTACTTACCTCTGAGATAACTGATCCAGTGTGTTACTTTCTCTCATAGGTAAGAAATAAGCTGATTTTGTTAATCTGTCAATAATGACTCATATAACATCATGTTGTCTCAGGGTTCTTGGTGAACCCATAATAAAATCCATTATAATTCTCTCCCATTTTCACTCTAGGATAGGTAATGACTGTAATTTCCTAACTAGAGCCTGATGCTCTGCTTTAATTTGTTGGCATGTTAAACATTTGGTAACACACTCAGTTATATGTTTCTTCATTCCTGGCCACCAGAAATATTGTTTCAGAGTATTGTACATCTTGGTAGTACTAGGATGCATAGCATAGGCTGCTACGTATGCTTCCTCCAAAATTTCTTTTCTCAAACCATCAACATTCGGTACACAAAATCTCTACTTCAACCACAATGCACTATTTCTCAACTTAAACTCAAAATTTGGATTCTGATTCAACTTCTTAATAATCTTCACCAATTATGGGTCTTTGCTTTGAGCTTTTCTGATCCTTTCATGCAATACTAGTCTAAGCTTCAATGTAGCTAACAATGCTTCATTCTATCCCAAACTTAGCTCAACATTCAGGGCTCTCAGTTGAACTAGGTTTGGTAACCTCGATGTTTGAATTGGTGCTACATTGCTATTAGATTTCCTACTTAATGCATCAGCTAAAACATTAGCTTTACCTGGATGGTGTTCAATCATGCAATCATAATCCGTAAGTAACTCAATCCCCCTCCTTTGTCTTATATTCAGTTCTTTTTGACTCAACAAATATCTCAAACTTCTATGAACTGTAAATATCTGAAACGTCTCATCATATAAATAATGTCTCCAAATTTTCAAAACACCACTGCAGCAAGTTCTAAATCATGAACTGGGTAATTGAACTCATGAGATCTTAACTGTCTCGAAGCATATACAATCACTTTACCATACTGCATCAAAACACACCCTAATCCCTAGTGTGAAGCATCACTACATATAACATATCCTCCAAATCCAGATGGTATAGCTAACACAGGTGTTGTAGTTAATCGATGTTTCAACTCCTCAAAACTCCTCTAACACTCATCATTCCATCAAAAAGGTACATTCTTTCTCAAAATTTTTGTCAAAAGGGCTGAGATTAATGAAAACTCCTCAAAAAACCTCCTGCAATAACCTGTTAACCCAAGAAAACTCTGAATCTCAAACACATTTCTAGGTGCTTCCCAGTTCATCACTGCCTTAACTTTCTTTGGGTATACCTGTATGCCCTATCCAGATACTATATGACCCAAACACACCACTTGATCAATTCAAAATTAACACTTATTAAACTTGGCATACAATTGCTTCTCTCTCATTATCTATAAGACCAACTTCAAATGCTCAGAGTGTTCTGCTCTACTCCTCGACTACACCAAAATATAATATATGAATACAAGCATAAAATGATCTAAGTAAGGTTGGAATACTTTATCCATCAATGCCATAAAGGCTATCGGAGTGTTCATCAATCCAAAAGGCATCACTAAAAAATCGAAGTGCCCATATCTAGTTCTGAATGCACTCTTTGGTACATCAGCTTCTACTCTCTTTAATTGATAATACCCAGACCTTAAATCTAATTTAGTAAACACCTGAGCTCCCTGTAACTGATCGAGTAAATCATCTATTCTCAGTAAGGGATACTTGTTCTTTACCGTCACCTGATTCAATTGCCTATAATTAATACATAATCTCAAGGTTCCATCCTTCTTCTTCACAAACAAAATTGGAGCTCACTAGGTCTGATAAAACCCTTATCCAATAACTCCTGCAATTGAGTCTTAAGTTCTTTAAGTTCTATAGGTGCCATCCTATGCAAAGGAATAGATATAGAAGCAGTACTTAGAACTAAGTCAATAGTGAATTCCGTTTTCCTATCTAGTGGTAATCCTTGTAATTCAGTAGGAAATACATCTAGGAAATCCTTAACTACAGGAATATCTTGTGCTGTCTGCTCAATTCAGGTATCGATCACATAGGCTAAATAAGCCTCACATCCACTTCGAAATGAAATCAATCTATCTGACACTGCTTGACTAAAACCTCAAAATATAACCCTTAGTTGATTAGGAGATTCAAGAATAACTTCTTTAGTATAACAATTCATCACAACCCTATGAGCAGTAAGCCAGTCTATACCCAAAATGAGGTTTATCTCTTTCAACTGCAGTACTATCAAATCAGCCTTCAACTCCACCTAATCAACCCGAATCATGCACTCTTTACACACTTCTCCAATCACTATAGTACTACCTACCAATGTACTCACCTCTAGGCCACATTTCAACATCTCTCTCTCACAATGCAGTTTTGATGCCAGATGTGGTGTGATAAATGAATGCATAGATCCTAGATCTAATAATGCAAATGCCTCAAAATTAAAGACATATAACATTTCTACAATAACATCTGGAGAATTCTGCGCCTCCTGCCTTGTAATAGCAAAGATTCTTGCCTGGGACTATAATGATTACTCCGTACCTCAGTCCTAACACTAGGACCTGTTGAACTTGTTTTACCCCTATCTTTGCCTCTCTGTCTTGCTCCATTTGCTCTGCACTACTGGATAATCATTTCAGTCACTGATACTCCTTTTAATCTAGACTGTGCTCTTAAAGTTGCGAGATATTCTCTAATCTGATGGTCGAAAGAGCCATAATGCAAGCAAACTCCTGATATCTTCCAACATTCTCCACCATGTTTCTTTCCACAATACTCACACTCACAACTAGGCATTTATTGTGTTTTCCCTCTATAGACACCTAATCTCTACCACTACTAGTATGAACAAAACCTCCTCTCGGTCTAAACCCTGACTGCCTCGATCTAGTCTATAATCATGATGACCTATTATGGTGTTTACTAAATCTTCTACCAGAGTTAGCTTGAAGCTCAACATTGCTCTTAATTCTAAATTCCTGTCTATACTCTCCTTGTTCATCTTTCAATAACTACTTAATCTGAATCGATGTAGCTCTTAGCTCAGTAAAAGTATTCAAATTGGTAATAGCCAACCTTGTTCTGATCTCCATATTCAATCCATCCTCAAAGCGCCTACATTCATCTTTCTCACTCGAAATCAGAGTAGTAGCATATCCCATTAATTAATTAAATCACACCTCATACTCGGCTACAGTGAGATTTCCCCGTCTTAGATTAAGAAACTCGTTCATCTTCCTATCTAAATAGATCTTTGTCATATAATTCTCCTTGAAGACCTTCAAAAAGTCTTCCCACGTCAGTATACAAGGTTAAGTATAACTACCTAGAATAGTTTTCCACCACTGATAAGTCAGACCTTGTAGTAACGAGACTGTGTAGTCGAACCTTTCATCAAATTTACAGGCCATCTGATCAAACACCCTTTCTGTTCTTTCCAGCCAACATTTACAGCCCCCTACTTTCTAAGTTTTTCATACCTTCTTTCTCTCCTCTCAGGAATTCTCTTAGTCATTTGTTAAGAATGAGGTATTGGGGACTCTCTATTGGCTCCTATAGACTCAAGGTCAGTTGATTCTGCGACTCGATCTCTTATAGGAGGACCTATAACAAACAATAATTATGATCACTATATGAGTCTCTTACTATATGTCATGTTTATATATGTATCCCTAAGGATGCCAAACCATGCTCTGATACCAAAATTGTAACATACTATACCCATAACGCATATACTCGAACATATCCATGGATAGTCAAGAATATACTCTATGAAAATGGTACGTTAGAACAATCACATAAATATAGTTTGAGGCATCAATATAGCTTAAACATTCCAAATAATTATTTCCTTCATAATCATAAGAAATTATATATGTCATCAACATTCCAAATTTAAGTAGATCATACACAACAATTTTGAACTCAAACATGGAATGCTAATGCAAAACAAATCTATCTAGACTTCATAGGTATTACTAACCAGACCTTTGAGCCATTCTTACTAGAATTCTATTAGATCGCTTTAAAAGCTAGATCTCTTTTGAACCTAAAAATTAATGTTGCAATTTTAATGAGTTTGCAAACTCAGTGAGTGAACCATCATTGATGTGGTCACTCAAGTCAGAACAACAAAATAAATTACATAACTCAATTCATTAAGTGTATTACAAAATCTGGTATCGAATACCACATCACATTTTGTCATATTTCAACAAGTACTGTATACCAACATTGCATATCATAATTTCAGAACAATTCAATAATTTCATCACAATCATTCATATGATACATGTATAATTGTATATGCAAATGCACACATAATTTCTTTCTTATTTTGTTTTGTTGTGACAGAGTGCCTATTAACTCAATTTACTATCTCATATTTTTTGTGGATACTGGGCTCATTTCATATACTATCCCGTATCCGTTGTGGATACTAGGCTCATTATTATCTGAGCTTGTGACTCTTTGTGCACAATCCTGAGCTTTAAGCTCTTTTCCACACATTGGCTACTCCGGTCATAACTCCTTTATCTGATCATGCATTTCAATGTAATGACATTCATCAATTCACATATCATACTTTCAGTACTTTTCGTTCAATGTGTTCATGTCATATATCAAATCCTTCAAATCTAAGTCTGGCATTCATCTTTCAGTTGTTCACATATTCCAAAATACACATACAATTCAAACGAAAGCGCATATAATCGAATTTACATATCTAGGTTAACTCACAGTATGCTCCAAAAAAGCTATTGCCTTGATGATATGGCAATATTTGGATGTTGACGATCAACTTGTATGTCTAAAGTCATGCAATACACACACAATTTACACATCACTAAGTTGTTCAATCATATGAATATACAATCATGCACATGTATATATGTCATTTTCAATGCATGCTCAATTGACCTTCATAAGTCTTGACCATTCAATCATTATAGCTTGTATATTACCACTTTGCATTCAGGTTTATACCTTAAGTAAGTTTGATTACTCTAAATTCATCAATAGTACATTCATCAACCTTTTCTAGCAATAGACGTTCACGCAATTTCCCAATTCTCATTCATTCATACCTAATACACCTAACTTATATCCTTTGGATTATATTTGCATTCATAAGAACACCTTTATTCCTTTAACAACTCATAATTTCCATATTTAAATAAATTGATATCAAGACAATCCATTCCTTAAGTAATGACATCAATTAACAACCTAAACTTATCGAACCCTTAACCAATTAATTAAGCAACAATCTAGGTTTATTTCAATCCTTAATTAAGTCCAAATACACCAATGTAGAGTGACTTATCCTCATTTAGTTTAACAAATTCACAAAACTAAAATTATTATTTCAAAGCTTTGGCCACGATCATGGGGGACTTTCCTATGATCGTGGGATGAGTGCATCAATCGTGCACTATCCAATTTCCCTCAATTCTCCACAAATTTCATCTACTTAGGATCATCATTAACACTTCAAGTTTTCCAGAATTCATATTCTCAAAAGCTACTTCAATTCTTGTTAATATAGTTTCCATCTTGATTACATTAAAGCTCTCTAAATTTTATTCTTTTATATCACTAACAATTATTCTTATACATAAACTAACATCCCCAATTTTTTTTCAGATTCAAAAGAAAACTCTTTCATATCAATTTCAAAATACCTTCATAATAATCCATTAATTATACCTCAATTATACCTCAATTCCTCGTGAATTTCATCTCAATTTCTAGCTCAAAATCATTGATTTAACATCTCATAAACTATTGTTTTCATGCATGCTAAACAGAATAGAAACTACCATTTATGCATCATTTTCCCAGCACACATTTAACACCAATACTTTAATCAATCAATCCCCAATTCAGTAATCATCAATTTTTATTATTTTATATCACAAGAGATTAATATTTTACCTTCTTGATCAGCTCAAATACCGCCTTAATTATCAAGTTAACCTAGCCTTCTATGCATGCAAACACAATTCCAAGAATAAGATGGGAGTAGAATGATTTCAGCAAGGGCAAAGAGATGATAATAGATTATAACTATCTTTGTGCTGGATCTTGGAGTGACGATGAACAAAATTAAAAAAAAATTTCAAAGTTGTGTGGATTATATGTATGTTTCGACAGTGAGAGGGAGGAGAAGAAGAAAGCATGCAGAAGAAACAACTAAAGAGAAATATGACTCTGCATTTGCTGAAGCCACTTGGTGCAAGGTGTCTTTGTTTTAGAAGGACATGTGCCATACAAATGGAGTAAGCTACATGTCTTCTTATCTAGCTTCCAAATGTCACCAATATCTTAGGCCATTTGTCACTCAATCACTACCGCCATTTGTCATTTAATTTTCTATGTCAAAAGTTATTCATTTTATAGGCTTAGTCATCCTAATATTCCATGTGTCAACTTTTCTTACCAGTTGAAATTTTTCCTGGACTAAATGCATATTTTAATTCATCAATTTTCCAATTGTAACAATTAACTCCAAATTACTAATTATAATCCATCAAACCAACATTCACGACATAAGCAATACATAATCAAATCATCATTTTAAACCTTTCATACCCCGAAACATGTCAATTGCATGCATATACTATCTTTGCAATGTTTTCTAAATCAACATTCATGTGTGTATATTCTCATGTTATGCATGTGAATAAAATGCACCTCATAAATTCTAAAATGATATGACTCAAAAGTCTAACATTCTAACCCTCAGTAAGTTTTGGAAACTAGCTATTACAGTGACTATGGGAAATTTCTCTCTATCATGATCATGACATGTGAGTCATGATCACGACCTTGGCCATGCAGCCCCATACATTTCCATCATCCTTGCTCTTTAATTATCTAATTTTTAACACTAATAAACATATTAAACACCTTAAGAAACATAAAATTAGGATTGAGATCATGCTCTAAACCACACAAACACTTATAATGTAAACAAACACTTACATTAACACAATTCTAAGCTTATACATATGTTAATTGTCTAATAAACCCACTAAACACCTATCCAGACATAATATAAACTATACCTATAATCTCCTTTAATCTTACATAAAAAATCCTCCTTTGAAGCTAAGAAAGACAAAAATTATGAATAACCAAAAGTTGATTGTCATGCTCCTTACAAAAGTCTCCTAAGTTAAACCTAATAAGATTATAGATAGTTAAGAGTAAAAAATACATTCCTAGAATGCCTGAACTTGTGATTTTTACATGTCCTTGGAGTGTATGTACAAAAACTAGAACTAGAACAAGATCAATATAGGTGCCAATTTTGTTTTATAATTTTTATACTTTTTAATACAGTGTGTTATCGATGTTGGATCACCTATGGCCCGAGTATTCATAATACACAGCAGAATGGACCATACTGCACAACAAAAGTATAACCGAAACTATATAACATGTACGGATTTACCTCTTTGATGCGGATTGATATTTGTTTTTTAGATTTGTAGACGCTGCAGT
>JANQAP020000007.1:4484620-4499787 GCA_026874005.2 Erythroxylum coriaceum
CACCGAACACCTTAATTCGTAGCACTGAACACTTACTGCTTCACAAATTTTTGTACTTAATTGTTTTTAATAAAACTAAAAGCAATAAGTGTTCTACTAAAGAGCTTTTCTTTCTTTGGTGCATGGATCGCAAAGTTAAAATAAATACCCCGTATCGAATTTTTAGATCTATTGTGAGTTGCGTTAATAAGAAAAGCTCATATTTCGATATGGCTTACGTTGTCACTACTTTGGCTTCATTTTATCATCTTGATGTGGATACTATTCGTACTGCTAATTATGATGTGTTTGATGTATCATATTTATGACGCTATGAAATTTTGGAGCTCCATTCTATAGAACTCTGAAATTCTCAGACACGTACTGCCGTCAAGAACAGGAAGGGTAAGAATGCAGCCATGTCACAACCATCCACCTCTTAGGCACCATCGGAGCCTCAAGAAGAAGTAGTCGACAAGTTTCAGCAAATTCTTAATTAGATGGCTGCAAATCAGTAACAAATGACGCTACAAATAAATGAGCTTGGCAACCAAATGCAATAAGTATACAAGGAGCAACGGTATATCAAGAATAAGTTCCTAAAGTTCTTCCAGAAGCAAAACATTGAAGTCTCTTCTCCTACACCTTCACCACCTCAATCTCTATAAACTTTCTTACCCTTCACTTTTTATATTGTTTTATTTACTTTAATAGTTGTGTTACTTGTTTGCATGATTGATGTTATGTTTGATGTTTTAATTTCATTTTGTGGTTGCCTTATCACATTAAGGAAAATGTGTTGTCCAAGTGTGGGGAGGTGACATTTACCTTGTCAATTGCATCGTTTAAATTTGTTGTATTTACTATTTGCATTTTGTTAATTAGGATGCATGTTTTAGGCATATTAGGTTGTTGTTTTGTGTTAAGCAATGTAACCACACTTAAATCATGTTGATTTGTTTGGCCGTGAGATTCTGTCATTCTAGTTAGAATAAGATTGAATACATGCTTGAACTTGAATTAGGGTGCTTAAGTAGAGAGTGAATCACGTTGAGTGATGAAAAGTAGTTGGTTGCATAAGCTTACTCAAAATGTGACATTTGAGCAATGAGGTATTGTAAAGATGCATAATGAATTTTTATTTGAGCCAACGTGAAGATTGAGCCTATATGACTCCATCTATAGTCATCTTATTTCTTTGAGTATGTGATGCCTCCTTAGGTTGCTACTTTCAAAACTTGCTTTGAATCGGTTTGAGTCTACTAGATGCATGCTTAATAGAAATGATTAAGGCCCTTTTGTGATAATCCTTGGCTTAAAAGACATGCCCTTTTATTATCCCTTGTTACCCTGTTGAGCCTTAACCTTTTTGTTTCTTGAAAACACCTCATAATTTAAAAATCTGAAACCTAATTAGCCAACCCATTCAGAAGCTTAGTAAAGTATTAAGTGATGCACTAGTTTGGGATTTTTGCGATAAATGCTTTTTTCTTTCCGAAATGAGTTGAGTTATACTTTTACTCTTTGATCACATTGTATCTAGTTACTATTTTGTTTATTTTTTCTTCAATTTTTAAAAAAATAAAAAAAGAGAAAAAGGAATAACATTTTGGTAGCATCAATAAGTGCGGAGTAGTAGTATATTTACATTTGTATATCTCAAAATATGTTTTGTATCCCATTGTTCACTTATTACTTTATGCATGCTTGTGTTAAACCCTTTACCTCTTTGGACCCATGTTAACCCTTACCACATTACAACCAAAAACAAGTCGTTTTGATCTATTTATGCATATAATCATTGTAAAGGAGAATTTGTGTATTAGCAAGCCTATGGTAGTTTAGTTTCCTATAGGGAGTTTGAGCGAAACACTAACCATCAAACACTTGAGAGAAATGAGTGAAACTGTGAGGAAGATTCATTTTACGTTTATACTTATCTTTAATGAGGGTGTCATAAATAGAGTTTGCTTATGTACACTAATAAAAAGAAGTCATGATATGTTTAATAGCTTAATACTTGAGTTGGCTAAACTTTAAGGGATTGCATGCTTTGATTTTTGTGAAAATAAAGTGATAGAATTGATTGGTTGTTTTTTATTTTGCTTGAGGACAAGCAAAGACTCTAACATGCTGCATCAAAACAAGCCCTAACCCTTAGTGTGAAGCATCACTATATACAATATATCCTTCAGAACCAGATGTAATAGCCAACACCAGTGCCGTAGTTAATCGATGTTTTAACTCATCAAAGCTCTTTTGACATTCATCAGTCCATCGAAAAGGTACGTTCTTCCTCAGAAGCTTTGTCAAAGGGGCTAAGATCAATAAAAACCCCTCAATAAACCTCCTATAATAACCTGCTACAAGAAAACTTCAAATCTCTGACACATTTCTAGATGCTTCCCATTTCATCACGGCCTCAACTTTCTTTGGATCTACCTATATACCCTATCCAGACACTATGTGACCCAAGAACACCATCTGATCAAGTCAAAATCCACACTTACTAAACTTAGCGTACAATTACTTCCCCCTCATTTTCTTTAAATTAACCTCAAATGCTTAAAATGTTCCTCTCTACTCGTCGAATACACCAAGATATCGTCTATGAATACAATAACGAAGTGATCTAAGTAAGGTCTGAATACTTTATTCATTAATACCGTAAAGGCCGCCGGAGCATTCATCCATCCAAAAGGCATCACCAAAAACTCTAAGTGTCCATATTTGATTCTGAATGCACTCCTTGGTACATTAGCTTATGCTATTTTCAATTAATAATACCCTAACCTCAAATCCAGTTTAGTAAACACCTGAGCTCTATGTAACTGATCGAGTAAATCATTTATTCTCGATAGAGGATATTTATTCTTAACTGTCACCCGATTTAATTGCCTATAATCAATGCACAATCTCAAAGTCCCATCCTTCTTCTTCACATACAAAACTGGAGCTCCCCAAGGTGACACACTGGGTCTGATAAACCCTTATCTAACAACTCCTATAACTGAGTCTTAAGTTCTTTAAGTTCCACAGGTGTCATCCTATAAGGAGGAATAGATATGAGAGTAATACCTGAGACAAGGTCAATGGTGAATTCCTTTTCCCTATCTAGTGGTAATCCTAATAATTCAGTGGGAAAAAATCTAAAAAATCCCTAAAAATAGGAATATCCTGTAATGTCTGCTCAACTCGGGTATCAGTCACATAGGCTAAATAGGTCTCACATCCACTTCGAATTAGTCTAAAAGCACTCATTGATGAAATCAATCTGGCTTGCACTACTTGACTAACACCTCAAAATATGATCATTAGTTAAGTAGGAGATTCAAGAATAACTTCCTTAGTGTAACAATTCATCACAACCCTATGAACAGTAAGCTAGTCCATACCTAAAATAAGGTCTATCTCTTTCACCTGCAGTACTATCAAATCAGCTTTCAACTTAGCTTGGTCAACCTGAATGATACATCCCCTACATACTTCTACAATCACTACAGTACCTACTGAAGTTCTCACCTCTAAGCCAAATTTCAACATCTCTCTCTCACAATGCAATTTAAATGCTATATGTGGGGAAATAAATGAATGTATAGATTTGAGATCTAACAATGCAAATTCCTCAAAATTAAATACCTGTAACACACCTGCAATAACATCTGGATAATTCTGTGCCTCCTGTCTCGTAATAGCAAAGATCCTAGCCTGGGTCTGTGGTTGGTTACTCCATACCTTAGTCCTAACACTAGGACTTGCTGAATTAGCTTTTCCCTACCTCTGCCTCTTTGTCCTGCTCTACTGGCTCTGTTATGTTGGACAGTCATCTCTATCATTGATCCTCTTCTCACTCCAGACTGTGCTCCTAAAGTTGCTGGACAGTCTCTAATCTGATGCTCTAAGGAGCCACAGTGTAAACAAGCTCACGATACCTTCCAATATACTCCACCATACCCTTTTCCATATTATTCACAACTAGGAATCCGTTGTATTTGTCTACCACAAGTCTGTCCTCTAGATGTTTGACCTCTACCACCACAAGAATGATCAGAACTGCCTTTTAGGTCTAAACCCTAACTGCCTCAATCTCGACTGTGATCGTGATGATCTATTATGGCGTTTACTTAATTTCCTACTAGAGTCAGCTTGAAACTCACCATGCCTCTTAATCCTAAACTACCATCTATACTTTCGTTGTTCATCCTTCAGTAACTGCTCAATTCGAATTGAAGCAACTCGCAGCTCATTAAAACTATTTAGATTTGTAAGAGCCAACCTTGTTCTAATCTCCATTTTCAATCCATTCTCAAACCGCCTACATTTATCTTCCTTATTCAGGATCAGAGCATTAGAATACCCCAATGGTTCATTGAATTGTATCTCATATGGTTCATTGAATTGTATCTCACACTCAACTATCATGAGATTTGCCTATTTTAGATCGATGATTCCTTCATCTTTATATCTAAATAGATCTTTGGCATGTAATTATCCTTAAAGACCTTCAAGAAGTCCTCCCATATCAGTCTGCAATGTCGAGTAGAACTACCTAGAACTGTCTTCCACCACTGATAGACTGGACCTTGAAGTACAGAGACTGCATATTCGAACCTCTCGTCTGGCTCACAGTCTATTTGATCAAATACTCTCTCTTTTCTCTCTAGCCAACCCTCTGCCTCAACAGGGTCTATACTTCCATAGAAGTCTATAACTCCCTACTTCCTAAGTTTATCATACCTCCTTTCTATCCTCTCAGGAACTCTCTGAGGCATTTGGTCAGACTGGGGTATAGGGGACTCTCTATTGGCTCCCATTGACTCAAGATCAATTGATTTTGCAACATGGTCTCTTATAGCAATGACCTATAACAAACAATAATAATGATCTCTATATGCGTCTCTTTATATATGCCATATTGAAATGCTCATATATGTCCCCAAGGATGTCAAACCATGCTCTGATACCAAAACTGTAACATACTACTCCCACAGGGCATATGCCCGAACATACTAGAGGATATTCGAGAATATACTTTATGAAAATGGTATATTAAGACAATCAAACTAACTCATTAAAGACATCAAACATATCATAAGCATTCTGAATGTTCATTTCTTCCCATTTCATTCACAAACATAAAAGAAACATGTCATTACAATTCAAAATCCACATATACATTACATAACATTTTGTTTTAAGTTCAATCTTAGTACCAAAAATAAAAGATGAAATAGGATGCTAATATAAAAGATTCTAATTAGACTCGTCGGATTTAGCTGATCAGACCTTTGAGCTATTCTCGTCCCCAAAATGCAAGTACTAGACTTCTTCTATATCACCTTAGTAGCTAGAACTCCCTTGAACTTGAAAAACAACGTTGCAATTTTGATGAGTTTGCGAACTCAGTGAGTGAACCATCATCAATGTATTCACTTAAGTCAGATCACAAAAATAAGTATATCAAAGTTTATCATACTTTCACAAGTATATCATTTAAGCTAACATTGCACGTCATAATAAATCCTCCATTAACTTCAAATGTAATTCACTATTTCAAAACAATTCATTAATTCATTTCAATTCAATCATTTGATACATATAGGGATGTATATGTAAATGCATCTATGTTTCTATTCTCATTTTGTTTTGTTGTGACCAAGTGTCTATCAACCTAATTTACTGTCCCGTATCCGTTGTGGACACCGAGATCATTTCTGGCCCATATCCATTGTGGATACCGAGTTCATGTCATCTAAGCTTAAGGCTCTTTTTCATAATCCTGAGCTCAATGCTCTTTTCTACACATTGGTCACTCTGGTCACAACTTCTTTATCTAACCATGCCTTTCAATGTGATGAGATGCATCATTTCATACACTATGTTTTCATTTCCTTTCATCTCTATGTACTCATGCTACATATATCAAACTCCTCAGATCCAAGTCCGGCATTTATCAATCAAATGAACACACGTTCTATATTAAACATACAATTCATACAAAAGCACATTTAAATGAGTTTACACATCTAACTCACAGTACGCTCTAAACAAGCTATTACCTCGATGTTCTGGAAATGTCTGGATGTTAATGATCACCTTGCGTGTCGATCGTCATGCAATACACTGATAGTTCACAAATCACTAATTTGTTTAATCATATGAATATAAAATCATGCACATGTATATATGTCTTATTTCAATGCATGCTCAACTGACTTTCCGGGTATGTATTCTTATACAAATTTCTTGACTATTCTAACATTACAGCTTGTATACAACTAGTTTGTAATCAGGTTTATACCATAAGTAAGCTTGATTTACTCCAAATTCATCAATCATATATTCACCAAACTTTTCTAGCAATATATATTCATTCAATTACCCAATTCTCATTCATAATTACCTCATGTTCTTCAATGTTCATTCATTCATGCCTAATGCACATTACTCATATCCTTAAGATCATGTTTGCATTCATAAGAACACCTTTATTCCTTCATCACATCATAACTTCCAGAATTCGTTACATTGACACCAAAATAGTATATTTTTTAAGTTATGACATCAATTAACAACCTAAACTTATCAAGCTCTTAACAAACTAATCAAGCAATAATCTAAGTTCATTCCAAGCCTTAATCAAGTCCAAATATACCAATTAAGAGTGACTTTTCCTCAGCTGGTTGAACATGTGCACAAAGCATAAATTAACAATCTAGAATTAGGCCCACGATCATGGGGGACCGTGCCATAACCGTGACAGAAGCTAGTGCAATAGGCCACGATCGTGCACTAAGGGCCACGATTGTGTATTGTCTTTCTTCTCTCAATTCTCCACGAATTTCACATACTTAGAGACATCACTACTACTTGATTTTTTCTGAAATCATGTCCTATAAAGCTCCTTTATTTCATGCTAGTCTAGCTTTCATATTGGTTACATTAAATCTTACAAAATCTACTCATTTGTTTCATTACCATTCACTTTATACTATCATACATGTAGTACTAACTTTTCCAAATTTGAAAACGATTCAATAACACCTATCTTTAGCATGAATTCATCTTCAATTATACTTCAAATCTTAACTTAAATCATCTATATAACAACCCATAAACTACTGTTGTCATGCATCCGAAAACAGAACAAAAGGTATCCCTTTTCATTTATCATTTTCCAGCATAATGTCAACACCAATACCACATTCAATCTATCCCTAATCAGTCATCATAATTTCTGCTAACATATGTCACAAAGATCAGTATTTCACTTACTTGTTCAGCTCAAATGCCACCTTAATGTTTCAAGCCTGCTTTGCCTCACATGCATGCAAGATCATCTCAAAAACTATGAGGGAGTAGATGAGTTTCGGCAAAGGCAAGAAGAAGACAGCAGAATATAGCTATCTTTCTAAAGAAATTGACAAAGGTTTTGAGGTGGTAATGGACAAAATTTATAGCAAAAATCCAAAGGTGTGGGTGAGGTGTGAGTTTCGGCAGTGAGAGGAAGGAGAGGGAAAGAATACAGCAGAAACATTACAAGGAGCTGAATGTGTTGGTCACATGGTGTAGGTGTAAGGTTAGTTTAAGGACACTTGTCATGAAAACAAGCAAGACACATGTCCACTCTTTAGACTACCAAATGTCACTTAGTTCCTCTGCCATTTGTCACTCAATTCTCTAGGTCAATTGTCAATAAGTCTACTGCCATATTTCACTCATTTTATAGGCTTAGTCATCCTAAATTTGCACATGTCAACTTGTCTTTCGACTTGAAATTTTTCCTAATTTAAATGTACATTTTAGTCCACCAATCTTCCAATTATGACAAATAACTCCAAATTACTAATTGTAATCTATCAATTATTTTATTTGTAAATCAAAATACAAGACATTAGAAATGCACAATCATGTCACAATTATTTAGAAATTTTCATACTCCGGAACATGTCAATTGAGTACAATTTTTTTCTAAATCAACATTCATGTGTGTATGCTCATATTATGCATGTGAATGAAACCACAAAAATCATATCATAAATGCACCAAATTCATTCTAATATGATGTAATTCATGTGACTAAGTAATCTAACACTCTAACTCGCAGTAGTTTTGAAAACTAACTATTATAATAATGGTCTAGTACATTGGGGATAATCATGAAGCATTGATACTTGGATTTCATAGGCTAAACGAGAAGGTGGTTGAGCTTAGACTAAATATAGGTTACAAGCTTATTATGACTGGATTTTAGGAAGTTTTCGAACAAATTTCGGACAATAAATTCAAGAGTATTCCCACAAACACCCATACGTGTGTTTTAATTTCCTAGTTTGAGAGATTAAAAGCAACCTTCAGATTAATCTCTTTTATGTTGCGACTTTAAAGAAATTTCCTACCTTTCTTCTCTTTCATTCAACTCGTTTAACAAAATTTGATTAATTTTAATTCTAAACAACCAAATCATGTTCTGATTTTTATTTTAATATCCAAAAGCATCATCATGAAAGGGTTTTGCCAGCACCTTTCTTTCAAGGAGCTTTATTAAAGGTAAAACGTCGAAGCCATTTAGATCAAATGGCGTCATAATTGATTTTCCATTGTCAGTTGATGCTCCATGCAAAACACTTATTTAGTGGATTTGTGGGAAAATCCTTAAAAAGTTTCACCCTAAGAAACGTCAAGTAACGAGGTCACAAGACGACCACACACTAGTATTTCCTGTATGCTAATTCCTTCACAGCTTCAGCAAGTTGACTCTCATTCTGAACGCTCTGAACCCACTTTGCATTTATGAAAACTCGTTCCAGGCTCTGCTTCAGGGTTCTAGCAATAGCAGGCTTAGAACGACTTGCAAAGAATTCTTCTAATTCCTTGGCTTTCTCACTTGAAGCAAACTGCACCATAACACAAGGCATCAGCGTCACAAATATTATAGCGTCGGAAAAGTTTGCAGTCCTTGGTCAAATAGTTGACAATGGAAGGAGAGTCCTACCGGTGAGACTATTGCACTGATGAAGCGGGTGATTAAGAATCCAGAACCCCATGTTTTTGAAATATACTCCCATTTATCCTACATTGAAGATGTTTAAAAAATACAGATGAACAAATGATTAAGCGAAGGGCAAGAAAAGGGCAAGAATGGCATTGCGGACATGGTTAAAGTTACTGTACACTGATGGGTTTGCGTTATTAAACTTGGTATCGTTCATGTATGCTTATTTATTACCTTCAGCCATGTCCAAGCTGTTTCACGTCCTTCCTTGCAAACAGCTACACCAAAAACGGCATCTTGATTACGAACCTAGAATGAAACAAGAATTGATGTTGCAAGTCTTGAGAGGCTCTTTACTTTCAAACTGCATGTTGAATGACAACCTTAATACTCTAGATACAATAATTTCCACAGTACCTCAGGAGACAGCAAAAAGTTGAGAACCTCAAGGATTATAGTGGGGTCTGGACAAGATGCTAATGAACCTACAAGGCATAGAAAGATATTATACCATCAAAAACTAAATTTGATCCATATAACCTAAACCACCTTCATGAAAATATTAAGTATACTCAGAATGCGTGTCTTCTCTTGGCTTAGATCTGTCTCTCTGTACACTCTAAGAAGAGATTCATAGCCAGATCTATTTGAAGTATTAACTCCCTGCATTACTGCCACATATGCTGCCTGACATCATTGTCTACAAACATTAGACATGTAAAATAACAACTGACAAGAACTAAGAACACTATGGCTAACAACCTTTCTTATGTCAGGAGGTAAGAGTGTTGTATTCCTGTCATCTAAGAATGCATGGAAACGCCTACTCCCTTCGTTTAATGTAGAATCATGTCCGAAAAGAGCAAGGGCAGTCAAAATTTCTCCTCTCAACAACGCATCAAGATGACTTTCACCTTGTTTAGGGTCCCAACCAAGCTTCCTGAATAGAAAATCAAAAGTTGAAGGAAATTAAGGAAGGATGAGAGAGATAATAGCGATCATGCTTCTCCATCAAAATAGAACCACTGAACTCAAATTGCAGTAAACTCCTGTCAATGCAACTCGTTACATAATCATACATTTAGTCCTACTTATTTCTTATTCCTATTTCAATCATTTCCCTCTAATTTGTAAATATTAGAGCTAATCCAACTATAATAATTATAGCAGTAAAAGTCCTTCACTTTGTAAGAAATCTTTTCCATTTTAACAGTTGAAGTGATGTGGTAATCATCTATCTCATAGCACAAATTGCAGTGAATTGATGAATCAAAACTTAAGTTTGTTATCATGCCTTGGACCTCTCATGTTGCAGTTATTGTAAGTTCCTAGCATCTAGATTTTTGGAGTGCATCTCAGTACAAACAACAAAAGCCAACCACATAGCCTTGAGTAACACGAGATCAATGGTCCATTACAATATTTTAATCTTACTTACTCGGCAGAGTTTTGGAAAAGGTTAATAAAAAATTGGTTGAAGTATTCCAGTAACTCAGGAGTTGCATCGGCTGCAATCCTTATAACCTTATAACTTATCTGCAAAACGAATTAACTAAAATCAGGAAAAATAAAGTTAGAAAATGATGAGAGAACATGATAGGTAGGTGAACATTACATTGATCATGTTAGATAAAACAGTGTACTCCAGTTCCTCCTTATAAGCACTCAATAGAGTAAGCAAATACGTCAAAGACAGTTGGCGAGCCATACAAAGTGCAAATGAATCATCCAAAACACCTGCCAACGGTATAACTTGTCATCTTCCATTTTCCCCCATCAAACAAATAATTAAGGTGTAAATCAAGTACTTTCAGATTACCAAATCTATCTGTTTCATTAAGGTTCTTTTTCTCTATGGCATATCTAAGTCTAGCTGCAAGTTCTTCATCATATTTCACTCTATAGAAGCCAGTCTGATTCACATTAAGCTTTATCCAAGCACTTCTAGCCTCTTCAAGGCTGGAACCATGTAATTCCTTGACATCAAGACCTTCAGATTTACTTTGCATCAGGAAATTCTTGCGAGTATCATATGACCCACAGCATAAAGTTATTGGAATGATCCATTGCCCATCTCCATGGGAACCACTTGACAAGAATTGTGACTGCCATGAATTTATTCATCAAAATATTTAACTTTAAAATAAAACAAAATTGTACCAGTAAAGAAAAGAAAATAAGAATTTTAATGTGCTAACATATTCAAACAAAGAGAAAACATGAAAAGAAAACCTGCACAAATTCCAATTTCTGATCCTTCACTTTGACAGATACAACAGGGTATCCTTTTTGCCCTGTCCATGAGTTCATCAACTTGTTGACAGGTTCACCAGATCCCTCTTCAAGGGCAGCCCACAAATCTTCTGTCTTTGCATTCGAGTAAGCATGCTTTTGAATATAAGAAGCAAGTGACCTCTGATGCATAAATAAGCCATGTATTATTAAATAGTCTTAACTCGCAGAAAAATATAGAATTCGATAAAGATCAGAAACTAATTTTATAAGTGAAAGACAAAACAGATGTTAGCCACTATGAACATCTTAAAGGCAAGAGTTAACCTCAATTAAGGAACATCACAAAGTTTTTAACTTTCATGGCTCATTTTCAAATTACCATTCTTAAGAACCAAGCAAAGTAATCAAATTGTAAATTTAATCATGAATAGCTTTTCAATTTCAAGTTCTCAAATACCAACCTGAAAAATTTCAGCACCTAGATAGCTTTGTAACATGCGGATGACAGAGGCACCCTTTCTGTAGCTTATCGCATCAAATATTTCATCAATCTCAGAAGCATGGTTTACCTCCACCTAAAAAAGGAAAACAGAAATATCTTGAAAAAAAATTGATAAAAAGGTAACTATATTATTCTTTGAGCAACAGTCACAGCTAATCCATGTCTGTTTACCTCAATGGGGTGGGATTCTTCAAGACCATCCAGCCTAAGACCCTCTGTAGATTCATCCAAAAATTGTGTCCATATTTTCCATTCTGGAAACAGACTATCAGTAGCTAGATAGCTCACCTGAACCCAAGCAAAATAAGGGCGTTCACTAAAGTGTGCATAAACAAGTGAAAAAGTAGACATGACAATCAAAGAAACATACCCAAGTAGCAAAGCCTTCATTTAGCCACAAATGAGTCCACCATTCCATTGTAACAAGATTGCCAAACCACTGGTGAGCTAGTTCATGTGCTACAACAGTAGCAACCTTTAATAGAATCAAAAGCAGCAATTGCAAAAATGTCACAAAGACCACAGTATACAAGGTATATTTTGACAACTAAAACCAAAGGAAACAAAATGCAAAACACACTCGTTGTTTGTTGGCAGCAGCAGAATGCTTCGCATCATATAACAAGGCTGTTTCACGATATGTAACCAAGCCATAATTCTCCATTGCCCCAGCAGCAAAGTCAGGGATTGCAATCATGTCCAACTTGGGAAGAGGATATTGTACTGCAAAGTATCTGCAAAACTTATAATAGTTAATATGAAAAATACAATTTGAATGAACAGAAAAATAATCAACTATGAAGAAAAAAAATAGTACTAATTCTCTTTCATTGGCTTCTAGGAAGACTGGGATTAATCACCATGGAATTAAGTAACAAAAATAGCACAGCATACCCTTTGTATAATTCAAGTGTCTTCACAGCAACATTCAATGCAAATTTCCCTTGATCAGCTTTTCCAACTTGACAATATACACGAACTTTGATCCCTATAGAGATTAGCACAACCACAATGTAAGAACAAGGGTTTAATCAAACAGACAATATGAAGCAGAATGAAATTGTACCATCAGATGTATGATCTTCTACATAATCAAACAAACCAACACAAACTGCCACTAAATACGTAGACATGATGGGTGTTTCTTGATAGGAAACCGTCTTCAAGTGTCCATCCACTTTCTCCTCAATAACTGGCATATTTGAAAGAGCCAACAGTTCAGATGGCACGTCCAACGTAATCTTGAAAGTGGCCTGTGACACCATTTTTCATATTAATTTTAAACTCTAAACTAGTCCTGAAACAAAACTTTACCGGTGTCTCTGTCTTGGTCAACTTACTTGAAAAACAAACCTTTACTTGCTCTCAACGATGGCAAGCGCTTATGAAACGTGTACGAACTGAGACACACATACCTTGCAAGCAGGCTCATCCCAACAAGGGAAACATCTCCTAGCATCCGCAGGCTCGAACTGCGTGACTGCCATATTCTTCTTTTCACCGTTAAGTTCATAAGTGCTGCAAACCAATACCATGGCCTCTTAACAACTCCATAAAGTTCATTAAATATTGTGTTCGTTTAGGTCATAATTAATCAAAGAAAAGAGAGAGAGAGAGAGATCCTTTATTATTACCTTCTATAGAATCCCTTCATTTTATCATTCAAAACTCCCTTAAAACCTATCTTCAGAACTCCAACGCCAATCGGAAGTGTCGCCGAGAACTCCAACACCAATATCTCATCGGCCTCCACCGCTTCTACTTTCACCGGCTCCAAAACCTTAGAGAAGTTTGGATTGGTGAATGAAATGGAGCCCGAGTTGACACGGAGTTCTGCGGCATTAAGGACGATGAAGTTGGTGTCGGAGACGACGTCAATGTCGATGGCTACGGAGCCGGTGAAATTGCAGGCGGAGAGGTCGGGTTTCATTCGAATATCGTACCGTTTGGGGACGGCAAATTTTGGAAGGCGAGGCTGTTTTTTGAACTGATCCATGTTCGCGTTTCACAAACTCTTCAGTTTCAGAGCAGTGAGCCAGTGAGAGATGCGCTGGAAGTAATCTTCGTTTTTATAGTCAACACTTTCTTCGAAAATAAACAAAAGAAAAGAATATTTCGCGTCGAATATAAGCAAAAGAAAAGAATATTTGCTTTTTGTCGAATTTTAAAAGATTAATTCTGAATTTTGTATTATTAATTTGAATTTTAAAAATTAAGTTAAAATAATTCAATTTTTATTTTTTAATAAAAATAATCTGAAATTAAAATTTTTATTAATATAGATTATTAAATTAGTATTTTTACTATGTTTCTTTACCTACAAATTTTGTAGAGATCATTTCAAAAATAAGATAAGACCAATGTTTTAAAATTTGAATTAAACATCGAACTGATTAAAGAAAAAATTTAAGGTTTAAAAGTTCAACTATTATTAAAACCGGTATATTATAAATAGAAAATAAAAATAAAATATTTTATTAAATAAAAATACATCAATTATATAATAAAATAACAATAAATCAAATAATTCAAACTAAATTTGAGTTTAATATAAAACATAAAATTAAAATTAAAATTATATTTCTAAAAATTTAAATATAACTTTTTAACACATTCTTAAATTTCCATTAACAAAATTTTTTATCGTGTATCAATCATATCGATAGTATTTAGTATTACATTACAAGATGTCGTACCCTTTGCTAAAAATTTCCCCTCGTTGATTAGTACGTGTTTCTATATGTATATATATATATATGTATATATTCTTGTTCATTTTGAACTTACACAACAGAATTAACCAACATTAATTCATTCTTTAAGTACACCACATATTGCACAGACAATCCACTAAAAGTACCATTTACGATCTGCACGATTCATGGATTCCTCATAATTTGTCAAGACATGAATATAAATAAATAAATGGCATCCATTATTAAAGTTAAATTTTATCCACATGGGCAAAACATAATAAAGCATAAATTTCATACAAATATATATATGGAAACGTAAGACCATCAATCATATATACAAATATGGATCTTCAATTATTCTTCATGTGCGTTCGTATCCATCCAAACAACCCATAAACTACTTGCACAAGCTCTAAACCACTATTGCGGCATTGCTCACATTCATCACCAACACCTAATACAAATGCATCACCAATCTGCATGTTTCCATTGCATACTAAATACTTTCCCAGTTGAAGAAAAGTGTTTCCCAGCATATTGGGCATGCCCACTCTTGTTCCCAGAAACTTTTCACTCACTTGAAAAATGCTGTCGAATCAAAATCTCTGAGTCAGTCAGGGATTAACCACAAAAATTGCTACAACAGAATAAGGGCCACAATTATGATTGAAAATGTTGGATTACATTTGGTCGGGTCGGTCGTGCTGGGCCCGAGCCCAGTCGTAATGACCCACAGGCCGACCGGTCCAATCTTCAAAGA
>JANQAP020000007.1:4644133-4657217 GCA_026874005.2 Erythroxylum coriaceum
TTGATGTTTGTAGGACTTTAAAATTTGTCCTGTTTATGCATTTTTAGAAATGTGAAGTACTTGGGTGAGAAAGATGTAACGAATTTCTCTTTGAACTAGCGAGCCAATAGAGCAAGACATTCAGATGCTATTGTTAAAACGAAGTGAAGCCCAAGAACATGTTAATGAAGCTCAAATCATCACTTGATACTTTGCCCTTGTGTTTTTAACACCATAACAGTACACTAGCAAAAAGTCAAAAGGAGAGAATAGTGTTGTGTAAGATCCACTCTCCTTTTCTTTATAACAGCGTATATTCCTTTCTATGTCAATCATCTCAAACAATCCTATCTTAGTTCATGTCACTTCATATCATATCCTTTGATGGCAGCTACTACAATTTTTGCAGCTTCTACTTCATAACCAAAGCCAAACCTTTCAGGCCGCAACCGAACCCTTAAAGGGGTCCTGTTCTTACAGAAGATGAGTTCAGTAGGCTATAGAACACTCCGCGAGGAAAGTTTAAATATTTAAATGAATAATTTTATAGTACTTCAATATTGCTATATCTTGCAATCCGAAAATGAGACGAGGACGTACATCGGACTCCGGTTCAGAGTTGATATTGAATCAACTTCACTTTTGTGACTTTCTTTAATCTTTATGTAACTCTTCATTCTAGGAATCAAAGACTTCTCTCTAGAACAGATTCTGTAACCTCTCTCTAGGCGTTTTACCTTTTTACCTCAACAACTTTCCATTATTGGAAAGTTTCAGGTGGGAGTTGGTTCTCTGCCAGCTGAAGCAATTCTACAGATGATGGGAGTTGGTTCTTTGCCAGCTGAAGAAGGACCACAGCAGCAGCAGGCAAACTCACTAGTGCTTAGGGCAGGAAACGGTTGCAAATCAGATAAGTTAAGAGTGTTCAGCTGGCGGGAGAAATGGGTTTCAAGAGCACTTGAAAGAGTTTCCAGATCTGAACAGTGATAGGACATCCTCTGTTATTTTTACGATGATATGTACTGAAGAGAACAATAAACTTGTAGAAGATGAATTGAGAAGAATGAATTGAAATTCATTTGATCTTCCTCTCTTGTATTTATACATTGCTGTCAATGAATATTAACAAACTTAACAGAAAAAACTAACTCTAAATGTCATAACTACATTCTTGATCTTCTTGACTTCTAAGACTCCACCATACTCTTCCTGTCTTCGAAGTCTTGAGACAGTCCAACCTTGGTTCGCAGATACTCAAATCTCCTTCCTTGTAATGCTTTAATGAATAGGTCTGTAACTTGTTTTTCTGTTTTGCAATACTTTAAGTGCACTTCTCCTCCTTGCTGTATATCACGCAAAAACAACACTTCAGCTTGAAGTGTTTTGTCCTCCCATGGAACACTGGATTCAGTGAAATTGCCAACGCTGCCTTGTTATCTAACAATACTTCAGTACTCTTCTCCATCGAAATGTGTAGCTCTTCCATCATTTTCCTGAGCCATATGGCTTGATTCACAGCAGCAGTAGCTGCAAATTCAGCTGTTGATTGAGCTACCACACTCTGCTTCTTTGATCCCCGTGAGAAACATCCTGATCCCAAGCTGAAACAATATTCAGAGGTGCTCTTCATATCATCTGAAGATCCTCCCCAATCACTGTCAGAATATCCTTTCAACTTCATGCTTCCTGTTCTGCCATACTTGAGACTGTAATTGTAGGTTCCTTTGAGATACCTTAGAACTCTCTTGGCTGCTGTCATATGAAGTTCAGTAGGGGCAGCCATGAACCTTGAGAGCATGCTTACTGAAAATTAGATATCTGGTCTTGTAGAGGTTATGTGCATTAAGCTACCAATGAGGCTTCTGAATCTACCTTCATCTGTAGGATTGCTTCCATCTGTCTTTTGTAATTTTTCTTTACAGTTCATAGGAGAGCTTGGGGTTTACACTCCAACATGTGAAATCTTTTAAGAAACTCTCTGATGTACTTCCTTTGGCAAACAGAAATTCCCTTCTGATTTTGACAAATTTCCATTCCAAAGAAGTATGTCATTAAGCCCAAATCTGTCATGTCAAACAAACTCTTCAATTTGAGCTTAACACCTTTAATCTCCTTAGCATTGTTCCCTGTTAATAATAGATCATCTACATATACAGACATGTAAATGAGTCTGTCTTCCTGCTTTCTCACATAGAGAGTGAGTTCACTCTTACTTCTTATGAAGCCAATCTGCTACAAGTAATTATATAGCTTATCATACCAAGCTCTAGGAGCTTGTTTCAACCCATACAAGGCTTTCCTCAATCTGTACACCTTCTCTTCCTTTCCTGTTACTATAAAACCCTCAGGCTGTTCAACATAAATCTCCTCTTTCAACTCTCTATTAAGAAAAGCTGACTTGACATCTAATTGATGCACAAGCCAACTTCTTTTGGCAGACAAGTTCAGAATCAACCTGATGGTCTCCAACCTTGCTACAGGTGCAAAAGTGTCTGAGTAATCCACTCCACTTATCTGTGAATACCCCTTCAGTACTAATCTATCCTTGAACTTGTTTAGAGTACCATCAGGATTTATTTTGGTCTTGTAGACCCACTTTACCCCTATGATCTTTCTGTCCACTAGTTTCTCTACAAGTTCCCATGTCTGATTGTTTTCTATCATACTGATCTCATCCTTCATTACAGCTAGCCATTCCTTGCTTTCTTTTGCTTCATTGAAGCTTGCTGGTTCACAAAGAGTAACATTGCAAACTTGATAAATGTCATAAAGGAGTCTAGTACCTCTTATAGTAACGTGATCCACCT
Organism: Erythroxylum coriaceum; assembly: GCA_026874005.2. Classification (NCBI taxonomy): domain Eukaryota; kingdom Viridiplantae; phylum Streptophyta; class Magnoliopsida; order Malpighiales; family Erythroxylaceae; genus Erythroxylum; species Erythroxylum coriaceum. The sequence goes on from JANQAP020000007.1 coordinate 4,646,920, forward strand.
GATCTTCAAGATCATCATCAGACTGGTTTTCTGGGGTAATCTCCTCTTCACTTTCGTATAAGTGAGCTTCCTCTTCTCGACCTCCTTCATCTTTAGACTCCTCTGATAGAATTTCAGGCAGATTAATTTTTCTTAACAACACTCTTTCTATTTCTGTACTGTCTTCTTTTGAATTTGTCCAGTCTCATACCTCATCTTCTAGGAAAGTCACATCTCTGCTAACCTTGACTTCCTTCCTGCTGGGAATTAGGATCCTGTATCCTTTAGTCACTTCTGAATATCCAATGAAGACTTCTGCAGTGGCCTTGGAGTCTAGTTTACTCCTCTTCTATCGGGGCACATAAGTGAAACATGGAGAGCCAAAGACCTTCAGGTTTTTAAGGTTTGGTTTCCTCATGTGCCAAGCTTCATATGTTGTCTTCTTCTCCTAAGCTTTGGTGGGAAGTCTGTTGAGAAGAAACACTGAAGTAGCTGCAGCCTCAACCCAGAGATGCTTAGGTACAGACTTTTCTTTGAGTAAACATCTGGCCATCTCCAAAATAACTTTGTTCTTCCTCTCACTCACCCCATTCTGTTGAGGTGAGTAAGGCATTGTCAGTTGGTGAACAATCTTCACAGATCTTCTTCAGTTTCTGATTACAGAACTAAGATCCATTGTCACTTCTGAGTGTTTTTAATCGTCTTCCCACTTTGATTTTCTGCCATTTGATTGAACTTCTCGAATATTTCTGGTACCTCAGCCTTGGACTTCAAAAAATAAATCCAGCAGTACCTTGACTTGTCATCTATGAATGTGACAAATAATTTGCTCCCATTCAGAGATTCAACTGGCAGAGGTCCACACACATCAGTATGGATTAATTCAAGTAGCTTAGATGCTCTCCACTTGCTGTCTTGAAAAGGTTCTCTAACCTTCTTTCCTTGTATGTAAATGGTACACACCTGATGAAATTCTTTAAGAATTGGAACTCCTAGCACAAGTTTTGATTTACTTAGCTGTTTAAGACCCTTCCAATGAGGATGGCCTAGCCTCCTATGCCAGAGACTTGCATTTTAACACTTGCATTGAGTGCTACTTGATGCTGTTCGGAAAGGTTCAATATGTAGCTTCTGTCCTTAACCTTTATCCTGAACAGAATTTTATCATCTGGAGCTAAGATTGTGCAGATGCCATTTCGAAAAAGGACTGAATACCCTTTTTCAATCAACTGTGATACACTGAGGAGGTTTTGCTCAAGTTCTGGAACATAGAGAATATCTTCAAATGTCCTTAGACCATTCATGCTCTCAATCACTACAACTCTTCTTCCCTTTGCAGAAATCAAGTGGCTATTGCCAATTTTGACTTTGCAGGCGTTCTTCTTGTCCAGGCTTTTGAAGATGCTCAGGTTACTTATCATGTGATTGGAACATCCACTATCAACAAGCCAACTATATGCAGAAATGCTGATATTGTGACATGAAGCCACAAACAACTAATCCTCCTCCTTCTTAGCAGCAATGTGGGCTTCTCTAGAGTTCTGCACCTGCTCCTTGCTCCTACAGAACTTGTCAATGTGTCCAAGCTTCTTGCATTTCCTGCACTTAACATCAGGTCTCCTCCAGCATTTATAATAAGGATGATTTGTCTTACCACAATGTTTGCAGGGGTCCTTTTGGGACTGAGCTGATGATGCTGCAGGTTTTTGCTTTTCTTGTTTCTTGCCATCCGATCCATTCTTGGTCCAGGACTTCTTGTTCCCTTCACCACTGGTTTTCTGACTTGCCTTGAGGGCACATTCAGTTGCTTCCCTTAATCTGAGTTCTCTTCTTTGTTCTTGGGCTTGCAGGAAACTCAGCAATTCTGACAACTTCAATTTTGTCGTATCTCTGGTATTTTCCAAAGATATGATGGTTGCTTCAAATTTTTTAGGGAGGGAGATCATCATTTTCTGGACAATCTTCTCATCTTTAAATCTGCTTCCAAGAAGTCTAATTCTATCCGCAAGATCTTACAACTTCCCAGCATAGACCTTGACAGATTCATCTTCTGTCATCTGAAATTTATCTCCTCATCAGGTTGATAATCTTCATGCTCTTCACCCTCTCATCACCTTCATACTCGACTTTCAAAAATTCCCATATTTCTTTTGCAGATTTTAAATGCATAATTCTGGTAAAAAGAGAAGGACTTACTGCAGAATAAAGACAAGATTTAGCCCTTGATTTTCTAGTGAGTCTTTCCTTTTGGAACTTCATCTGGTTGATGGTTGCATTATCTGCCAAAGGTTCAACCTGGTAATCTTGCTCCACTGGCTCCCACAAGTTCAGGCCTTAAAGATACGTCTGCATCTTCACAGCCTAAATCTGATAAGATTCTCCATCAAAGAATGGTGTCTGCATGCTTGGAACTCCCTCCATCTTGATGTCTGTACTCTTCCGAGGTTGCACCAAGTTCTTGTTCAGATGAAGCTTCCAAACCTTCTCCACAAATCCCTTGAGATCCTCTAAAAAATGCTCTGATACCACTGTTATTTTTACAATGGTATGTACTGAAGAGAACAATAAACTTGTAGAAGATGAATTGAGAAGAATGAATTGAAATTCATTTGATCTTCCTCTCTTGTATTTATACATTGCTGTCAATGAATATTAACGGACTTAACAGAAAAAACTAACTCTAACTGTTATAATTACATTCTTGATCTTCTTGACTTCTAAGACTCCAACATCCTCTCCCAAAACTCCTCGTATTGTAGGAGAAAGGGTTTTAACTCAACCTACCAACTCTTGGAAAAGCAAAGTAGTTGCAATCCCTGTTAGAAACAAACTCACACATTATCATGAAGTGTTTGTGGATGAGATTCTTAATATAAATCAATTTTCACAATGTCCCATTGGAGTCAACAATCAAGGGGTTGAGACACTTGGTAAGCTCAATTGGTAAGCCATTTACTATAGACTCTCAAACTACTCGAATGGATAAAATTTAGCTATGTTAAGATTTGTGTAGAAATATAAAAGGATAAGCAACTACCTAAAGCTATTCTTGTGATGAAATTGGGTGAGACTAGTGAGCTAAGTAGGGTATGGAGATTCAACTATCCTACCCTTGGAAACCCAAGAATTTCAACAGAAAGTGGAAACCTACAGGCAAGTTGTTTATAACTAGAACTTATCAGGAACTTATGAGATACATACAGGACACTCCAAGTTCTAAAGCACAAGAGAAAGAACGGGATCCTATAGGGTTTGAATAAGAGGATGTTAGAGGCAAGGAGCTTAACACCACTAATCAACATATTGATGTATCCAACCTACAGGAGGGGACAACTTGTGTAATAAATCCAATCAATGCTACTAATGTAATGGATTCAGAGGGAGAGGAAGATAAAATCCAGGAAAAGGCTATAAAGGAGTTTGAAGTTATTTCAAACTCCAGAAGAAAATCAAGTAGATTTAAGGGAAAGAATAGGTTAAGAGCTTCTCAGGCTTTTACCTCTACTATTGTATGAGCATCTTCATATGGAATATAAGAGGGTTCAATGACCCTCTTAAAAGGTAGACTTTAAAAGGAGATTGTGGTAAATAAAAAGCTTGTTTTGTTAGGCTTACAAGAAACTAAAATAAAGTTACCTCAACTACAGTGTTGCCTGAATTTTTTAGGAGCTAAATGGAAGATACATTCCAATCATATGTATCATTACAGTGGCAAGATATTATTATTATACAACTCTAATAAGTTAACCTTGCAGACCTCTTTTATATTTGATCAAGTAAATCATATTAAATGTGAATTTTAGGGTGTTATTGACAGTTTGGATCTTTCTGTTATTTATGTTGCTAACTATGCTTTCCAAAGAGTCAAACTATAGGAGGATATCAAGGCCCTTCAATTCACAGTGGTCCATGTGTTGTGGCTACAACTAATTGATTGACTATAGGACATAAACTAATAGTAACTACATGCTAAAGTCGAATATGGTAGCACTTAAAAGCCATTGTTTATTAAGAATCACACCTTCTTTGGCAGTAACTTTAGAGTTTCACGAGACTATAGTTCCAAACTTGATTTCTGTCAAGCAAGGTTGGCTTTCAATGCACACCATAAATAGATTGTACATCATTTATAGGAATCACATTTCTTGCGGTGAAGCCTGATATATCATCATAAGATTAAATCTGTTGGAAATTAATGTTTTTCCAATGAAACATCATCCTTCTACAAAGAACAAAAGAGGGGGGAAAAACTGCAGTTGCTCCAGTTGACAAAGAATGAAGGATTATATTCGAGCTCTAAGAACTTTAGCATCTTTGTTTATGCCTTTTAAGGTGTTAAAACCCTTTGGATTCAAGTTGATTTTTAATGTTAAAAAGTTTAATCAAGTCCAAGAGAGACCAAAAGTTTAAAGTTGGAGCTGATAAAAATCTTGAAATATCCAGCACCATTTGCAAACACATAAAACTCATTTTCTTATCAAGGGGGATCTGCACCTTTGCAGTAACTTTCTAGTGGAAAAGCTATTAAAATCAGCAATTACGTTCAAAGATTAGTTGTTTGATTTAATACATTATTGAAACAAGAGATCCCTACCCATTACGTTTCCATGAATTTCCAGGACTTGGTTTCTTATTTCTTACTACTTGATTTTGCAATATGTAAAATATTAACTTGGAACTAATGGAAATTAGATTTTAACTCTTCAATCATTCATAAAAGCTCTTGAAATCTTACAGTCAACTATATAAAGTCGGTTCATAAAATAATTTTAGCATAAAGACATTTGGCTGTCGAGATTTAGTTTCTTTTTTCTTTTTGAAGTTCTAGATTCATGATAGACTATCTAAGGACCAACCTAAGATCATTTGATTACAGGTGGAGATATAGTTTGGAACCTCTTGCAAATGAACAATAAGTTTCAAGGTTGATGGACAAATCAGTTTGGATGATAGAATATGCAAAGTACACTTTCAAGTCCATTCTTTCTTGCTAATTAATTTGTCTTAGTCCAGCTTAGGTAGATGCTCACCAACTTTGTTTCCTTGTAAGTTTTTTTCCGCATAAATATGTCCATATAAATAATTGTTGTTAATTTCTTGATCTATCCATCAAGCCTTTTAAGTTATATGTAATACATAACGATACCTTAGTTACGTATTCCAGATCGAACGTAAAAAGCCAAAAAATGAAGAAACGCGGAATTTACCCAATTTTGGTTCTGTAACTTCAAACGAACTTTTCAAAGCCGAAACGAGCCCAAATCCATCACCGTTTTTACAGGAATCCATCACCAGGACACAGTCTAAGCCTTTCTATGGTTTTTTCAAAATATAAGCTCTCTTAACGAGTCAGAGATTCCTTATGCTTATGATTGATATGAGCAACTACTGAAAATCTTAACCTTTATATATAGCTTTCATATCGGGCTTTCCCATCACAAGGCTGATATGGACCAAGTCCACACTAATTGGGATCCATTTTTTCTCAGATTCGACCCATTGATTTAGATCATTTATTGGGCCACTTTATTATCTTTATCCGCATCAAATCATGTAACTTAACCAATAATTTATTGAAAATAAAAATTACAATTAATAGTTGTCCACTTAATAGGAAAATGACAAAAATATCCCTAGGGACAAAAATGTCTGACATTCTCCCCCTTGGACAATTATTAATTACAATTTTACTCAAGTTTAAAAACAGTTTAAAAACTCGATTAAGCTACGTTACTGTATTAGTCGACTAAGTTTAAAAACAAAAAATTTGATCCAAAGATAATGAAAGTCCAACATTCCATTCTGCAAGGCTTTCGATACAGAAAAGTATCAAATACATGTGTCATGTATGACACAGATCTAATTCAATCACGTATATCTAATATCTCTTTAACATGAATGGGAAAATAGAGTGTGGCAAACTAGGATGATACCTTTATGATCTAATACGTATCATCTTTATTTGTAGATCTTGATTTCTCCAACTTTATGCTAAACTGCAGCAGAGAAATCATGTTTTCTCTCACCAAATGTTAAACAGCATTAGAGAAAACCTTTATGTTCTCTAACTGAATGCTAAGTTGCATTAGAGAACATTTATGGGATTAAAAAACTTAAATCTTCCTCTGTCATGTGAAATTTTAAGGATATATTCGTATAAAACTGTATGTGTTTAATGACATAGGCTCAAGGTCAATATGTATATATACCCAATGACCTTTAAATGCTTAAGATTGACACAAATCTTCAGACTTTCATATGTATTATGACAATGTATGATAACATGTATTACTAAGCATAAACAATGATCATCTCTAATTGATGAACTATTATACCTTCATAATACATCAAAAAGTACAAATATACGTGGAGCAAACATAACGATCTTTTAACGAACAGTGTCTAAGGACTTCAAAACACCTATATTGTATACTTGTATTCCAAATACAAGTGAGCAAAGTCCTTTAGTTAAAGAATTAACTTATAGTTCCTCGGTCTTTAAATGCTTCAAACTTTAATGTCACCTTTTCATATCAACTACTTCATGGTCAAATATTTGACCTCAAAATGTTAAGACTTTGTGATATTTAATGTTGTTATTAAACAACACAATAGTCTGATTATCACATTATGATCGAATGAGTCTAGCCACTGAATCAACCACAGACAACTCAGAAATTAAATTTCTGTGCTAAACCATCTGTGAAGCAGCCCTATAGTATGCACTTTGTATGCATGGTCGAGGAAATCACCCGTGTCTGATTGACACTATTCTACGACATTGTACCATCTGCTAACTTAAAAAACTATAACCTTAAGTGAACTTTCAATCATTCGGATACATAGCTTAATTTGAATCTGAATTCCCTACATGGTTTAGTCTGTTGACTCTTCTATATGTCAACACATAATCCTTGAATCTCTTTAATTATTTCAACATTTGCTTGACTACATTTCAATGGTCTACATCTGGGTTAACCAGATGCTGACCAAACAGTCAAACAGTAAATGCAATGTCTTGCCTAGAATATAGCTAAGCATACATCAGGCTATCAACCGTACTAGAATACGGAACATTCCTCATAACCTCTCTCTTTTTACTTTTTTCTTTGGTCACTGCGCCAAAGATTATCTCTCATTATGAGAGATAGGTGTTACGACAAGTTTACAGTTAACCGTATTAAACCTTTGTAATATATACTTAATGTATGCATTCTGTGAGAGGTATGATAAGTGTTAAGCTCTGTCCCGGTGAATCCAAATACCTAGGACGAAAGATGCTATGCCAAGGTCCTTTACGTCAAAGTTCTTGACTAAATGTTGCTTAACTTTATACAATATGGTCAAGTAATTTGACATGAGCAATAAATCATCCTCATGCAATAATAAGAAGATAATTTTGCTCCCCCTGATCTCACAGTACAAGCATCTTTTTAACTTTATTTTTCATGAAGCCAAAAGAGGTCATAAACTCATCAACTGTAAGGTATCACTTTCGGGAGGTTTGATGTAAATCATATATTGATCTGCATAAGGTGGAAAACATGTCACTTCTATCTGGATCCTAAAATCCTTCAGGTTGTACCATATGGACCACTTTATAAAGATCTTTATTCAGGAAAGCAGTTTTGACAAGCATCTAATGTAACTCTTTATCATCATGAGTTACAATTGCCTTAATCACTCAAAGTGTATCCTTCGAGAATACGAGAGAAAAAGTAACATTAAAGTCAACATTTCTCCCTGAGTAAACCATCAAGCAACTGAGCCAGCCCATAAATCGCTGAACTTTATCCTAAAATCTTTTAGATCTGAAACTTCATTTACAACTGACGAGTTTGCTATTCTGCTACAAAATCAACTAACTCCCAGACCTTACTATGCTTCATGGCTTGCATCTCATAAGTCATTGTAACCCACCACAATTCCACATTGGGTACAGAAACAGCTTCTGTAAAAGTAACTAGATTCGTAACATGTCTAATATTATAGTCTTGTTCACCTAATAGACTATATAATTAGATAGGATAACAAGTCATCTCACTCTAGTGGATTTTCATAATTGTATTAGACCTTGTACTCTCAGGAACCTCCATGTATACAAGTATGGGTTCCTATTCCTGTACAGGCATGGTATAAAGACCTAGATCCACCAAATCTAACTGTATGAGTGGTGGGTACATAATAACTGTAGTATCCACCTTGTTATCATCCGAAAGGTCAAAGGGCTCACCATCATCATGGACATCGTATTCCAGAAACTTAACTGTTAGTGATTCCATTATTCTGGTCTCACTTTCTCTACAGTAAGATCTGTAGTCTTTAGAGTGGTCAGGATATCTTACTAAATAGTAATGAGCATGATGAGCATGAAATTTTTCTTTATAAGGATTATACTACTTCGTAGGGCAGCTCCACTCACGAATGTGTGTGAAACTGGGTTTTCACATTTCTAAATACTCAGGTAGATTAGTCTTGTTTTGTATTGACTTCTTCAAGTCCTTTAGGGTGCTATTATGCCTTTCGATAATACACTATTTTGCTCAAGACTACCCGGTATAGTGAATCAAATCACTATCCCAACCGATTCCATATATCTGGAAAATGAACTTTTTCAAGTCCTGAAACACCATGTTTGCTATGATATTCTCCTCCACGGTCATATCTAACATTCTGAATGGATTTTCCCAATTGGTTCTCAACCATCAGTCTTTAAGCAAGAACTCATAACTATAATGGGAATAATCATTAACAAATATCAGAATACATTTGGAATTGCACAATGGAACTGTTTAAGGTCTTCTGATATCTGTATATATCAAACTCAACAAGTCAGAAACAGAAGTTGACCTCTCTATCCTTATTTCAGTCAATTTACCCCTGTAATAGTCAACACATGGTCCCAGATCATCAAAATCTAGAATTGAGAGATTTTTTTCCTTAATCAATCTCTTAGCTCTAACTCTGGAAATGTGGCTTAAACTTTTATGCCACACGATGTATGACTTTTCATTCATCAGGTTCCTTCATTTCATGACTTGTTCAGTAAGATACGCAGAAGCATACATCTAATTCGAGGTAAGACACATTATAAACAAACCATATGACAAGAAAGTTGTATCATTATGTTTTGCATTAAACACAATTGTATAACAGAAGCATAAATACAAAACATCAACCTTCTTTGTCTAAAATTGATCCAAATATCACATATAAAATGTGTCATGTAAAAACCAAAATAAACCTTGCAACACGGTTTAGTACATACATCCCCTAAATATATTACATATGCTTTTTCATTGCTGTGAACTATTAGTTTCTCCTTCCCTTTATTTGGCTTTATCTTGGATATGAACCCTTGCATCGTGGAAGCACCTTAATCAGATACTCCACTATATAGTCACCAAATACTTAATGCAACTATCGCAAATCAGATTCATAAATTGATAAGCTAAGGAGTTATCTGATAGTCATAGTCTTTCCTTCTAGGCTTTATACTGCTAGTTACTTTATGTCCCTAGGACCTTTACTAGTACTGAATTGACTAGCATCAGTATGTGAAGAAGATTCAGTCTTTCTACCTTTGATCTTAGCAAGCTTTATCTTTGCCTTCCCTTTAATTGCATCAAGGGCTGTAGGATTAACAAGCTTGAGTTTCTCCTCCTCAGCAACGCAATGGGCAATCAAAGCATTGGAGTCTCATTCCTCATCCTGTGAATAATATGTCATCACCAGATTACTTAACTTTGAAGGGAGTGTATTCAAAGTCTGATGAACTATAAAGACATCAGGAAGAGGAATTTGCAGCATCTTCAGTCTATTCTGAAGATGGATCATTCTTGATATGTACTCCTTTACTCCCCCTTCTCCCATATACCTCATGGAGAATAATTCTTTCATCAAGAAACTTGTCTCAATACTAGGTGAGACTGTGTACCTCTAGGAGACATTACTAAGAAATTACTTCGCTATATCAGTGTCAGGAAGTCCACTAAGTAGATAGTTAGGTATGGATCTCTTAATGGTCATAAGACTTAATCTGTTAGACCAATCCTGGGCTTCAAAGGCTGCTTTATGAGCTTTCAAGCTCATGAATGTAGGTGGAGATGGCCTATCCTGCCTTATGGCCATATCAGCTTTAACTATTTCCATAACATTTAATACATCATCTGTTCTCTTCTTTGTATTGAAACCGGTAATGGTGACACTGATTTTATTGATCGAAAAGGTAACTACATAGTAACTTTGATTAGATCAGCACAAATGTAGGACAACAGCGATGCTCAAAGTCATTAAACAGTATCTTTACTAAAAATCCG
>JANQAP020000007.1:4739220-4758947 GCA_026874005.2 Erythroxylum coriaceum
GCAAGATTTTATATTCACAAAAAGGATACACCATTCAACCCCCCCTTCTTGTGTATCGAGTTTCTTGTACGTAAAGTATATACTAACGTGTGATTTACTTCATATCATCCCTATTCATAACTCAATATTTGTTTCAAAAGGGTTGAAAGAATAGTTATTTATTTAATACAAACTTTTTTCTTTTTTTATTCACATAGCCTACCTCATTTCTTTTTAGTCAATCATCCTCATGAAAGGTTACTAATGATGCTAACTCATTCAATTGACTTATAATTATAAATGTATTTAACAAATTTCCTAGAGTGAACAAAATAAATGTCATATCCTAATTAACATGCATATTCATCCAAGTTACTTAAAACATAAAATTTTCAAGTCAATATGCCTTTACAAATTAAATGACCATGTTCAAAGCTAAACTAATTCCATCAAATTATTGCCATTGATACATTCATATAATTCACACATATGCAACATATGTTCACACAATGTCAACCTAATTAGAACTAAGACAATATGATATGCAAAAGTCAGACACATGACATGTCAATACACAATCCTTCCCACACTTAGACAATACATTGTCCTCAATGTGAAAAAAATACACATAAAAGAAAATAACAAGAAAAGAAATAACAAAAAGAAAAGGGTAAGAGCGTGAAACCCATTATGGAGATCAAGGTGGTGATGGTGTGGGTGATGAAATTTGGAGACTTGCTATATCACAAAATTCACCTTCAATGTCATAAAATTCTAGCACTTCACTCCCTACAAAATAAACATAAAAAAGTAATAAAGTACTAACAAATTAAACTAAAAAGAAAATAATAAAATAACAAAATCCTAGTTCTTGTATTACCTCCCAAGTAGTGCTTAGTTAACATCATTAGCTTGATGTGCTCTTCCTTCTATACTCAACCTGGGTCTATTATAAGTGGCTTGCTTCCAGTCATGTCACCCAATTTCAATTTAGTAGCCGATAAATAAGCTACATATTGCAAGATAATAATAAGGACATAATTAATCAAATTAAGAAAACTTAGTAAGTTTAGTAATGTCCTTTTTGGTAACAAATTGTCAACAAAATTGTCTTCTTCAATCACCCTCGTCGTCTCTTCTTCTACTACGTCTTGAACAGAGACTTCCTTATACACTTCAAGCTTTATATCTGTCATCATCTATTTTTCTTCCTCTTACTCCTTTAAATATTCTACTACATCAATTCTCATAAATAAGTTTCCCTCCTTTGGATTCTTTAATATCTTATTCATATTGAATTTCACCTGTTCATCACTAATCTAAAGGATGAGGTTGTCTTTATAGATGTCTACCAAAGCTTTTTTAGTGTTCAAAAATGGTATACCAAGGATTAGCAGGCAATTTTGATCCTCTTCGAAGTTTTGCACTACAAAATCAATAGGAATGATAAACTTGTCCACTTTTATAGGTACATCCTCTACCATACCAAATGGTTTCTTTAAAGATTGATCTGTCAACTAAATAAGTATAAAGGTTGGCTTCACATCACCTAGCCCTAATTTCCTTAAAATCGACAAAGGCGTAAGATTAATATCTACACCTAAGTCACATAAAAATTTTAAAATCTCTAAATTACCAACTACAAAAGGTATCAAAAAACTCCCTAGATCTTTCAAATGTGAGGACATGTGGTTAGCAAGTAAGGAGCTGCAACTTTCCATCATGGCTACCGTTTGATAGTCATCTCAAGTTCGCTTGCTTGATAATATGTCCTTGAGAAACTTCGAGTACATAGGTATGCTTTCCAAATCTTCCATAAAGGGTGAGGTAATTTGCAATTTCTTTAGCGTTTCTACAAACTTTACAAATTATGTATCCAATTTGTTATTCTGAAGTCTTTTGGGAATGGTATTTTTGGTGGGTAAGGTAGAGGAGGAATATAAGGAGGGTCTTTGTTCTTTTTTTCATCCTTTTCCTTCTTCTCTTGGTCCTCTACAATGTGGGGTTTAACTTATTTTTTTGTTGGTTCTTCTTGCTCTTTCCCACTCCTAAGTGTGATAGCCTTAAATTGTTCTCTTGGATTTACTTTTATATTACTCAAAAAGCTTTCCACACTTCTTGTACAAAATTTATTAGCAAGATGGCCAGTTGAACCTTTAAATTATAAATGGAAGAGGCGTGGTTATTAGCTACTTCTTCGAAATTCCCTTCTAACCTCTTGTGGGCCTCATCCATACTTAGGATCTTGTCAATGATCTTGTCTAATTTGGAATCCCATGAATTGGATTCATCTTGCTGAAATCATGGTGGACCTTGAATTTTCATTTGAGTCCTTGCATTGTTTGACCAAAAGAAATCTAGGTAGTTCTGCCACCCCTGATTGTATATGTTCAAATAAGGATGATTACTTCCCCCACCAAATCGTGCTCATTAAAGTTGAATTACTCCAAGTTGTTGTTTTCCATTAGCAAGCAATTACCTGTGATTTGGCTCTCTTATCTGCATAGCTTGATTCTGTGTTGAATTACTTTGAGTGGAGAGCAAGAGTGGCTGTCAGGCTGTTTAATTACTTAGTGAGGTTGTAGATTTTAGCCTACAATGTTGTCACTGAATCTACTACAATAATTCCTTCTGGATCCAAGAAGGTTGAATGCTATCTATTTAGTTTCAATTTCCAAAGACAATTATTGTTCGTTATCTCTTCAAATAAATCGTGTATCGCTTACAATGGTGGTCATATGATTCCTTGATGATAGGCATTGAACCCTAGCCTTATGAAGTCCATAAGGGTCCTTTGCTCTCTTTGATGCATTTTCTCCACCATCATTCTTTCTATAACTTCTTGACGTTCAACTCTTCGGATTCCTCTTTCTTGCCTTGTGATGCCTAAATTAATGTATCCTCTACTTTGCATCCAACTTTCTTCTCTTTTTTTATTTTTCTTATTTCTTGGGATTGGGTACCTCAATCACACAAAAAGGGTAACAATTCCTTAAATAAAAGGAATTCAAATTGTCCTAATGTTAAAATTCCTTTAAAACGGTGCCAAAAACTTATTGAACAAGTTTTATATATAATAAAACTCTCAATTCCTGCAATTATACGTATCATATCTTATCATATCAAAAGATATCCCTATGAGGATTATGTAATAGATAACAATCTAAACCTAACTTTGTCTAAGGTAATAAGAAATTGATATTAATAAAAATAAATAACAGAAATTGAAATAGAATAATAAAATAAAATAATTAAATCAAATAAGCAGTAAGCTACCAATTAATTTAGTGTTTGATCAAGTATGAATTCTTAGGACTTATTCTTCCTTTTTTTTGTTTCATTAACTATTATTGATCCAATTATGTGTTGATCCTAGATTTCCTAAGGGATTGATCACTCTATCTCAAGACCTAATCAATTAGCCCTAATTGAATCTGAAATTCCATATTTTGCAACCTCTTGATTCATAAAACTTCCTAATGTTTTTAGTTAGATCTAAAGTTATATATTGGATAATCAAGTTCTCACACAAGATATCTCTTTGAATGATCGTTAATTTGACAATTTCATGACTTATTAAATTTTCAACTCTCATTGCACAACCAAATCTGATTCCTTTTGACTCACTCTCTCGATTTGTTGTCAAAGTATGAGCATCTACAATTATCACAACACCAGATTTTTTTATTGAATCAATAAAGATCAAAGTCACAAAATCAATTAGGAATAAACCCTAATCTGAAATTTAAAACTTCATAAACATGATAAAATCTTAGAAATTAAATTACACATCAATAATAAGGAAAGAAACAAGGGAAAAGGAATGAAAACTCTATTTGCTCCTTGATTTGGAAAGCTAGAATTTCCTAATGTTGTTCTTGATCTCCCACTTTGATCCACTTTGATTCAATGGTTGCTACATTTTTTTTGTGTCTTTCACATTCTTAAATAGTAGTTTAGGGTCCTAGGGTTGTTTTTAGGGTTTCCTCATTTAAGCTAGTTCCAAAACTAGCCCCAAAATGTCAAAACATTAAAGAAACTTGCATACTGGAAAAGCTAAAATTCGCTAGAATTGTTGTTTGGCATATGTAAAGTATTATTCACAATCATGCATCAAACTGTGCATCACCAAAATTACTGAAAATCATGAATTTGTACGTGCTAAGAGACGTGCATGGGATGATACTCAGTCGTGCATCTCTTCTCTGCTTTGAATCTTCATTTTGTGTCGTGTTTTCATTCGAATTCTTCCACTTTCTTCAATTTCCTATTTCCATACACTTACAAACACATCAAACACCTTATGAAACATAAAATTAAGATCAAATTCTTGCTATAAACCAAATAAACACTTAGAATATATACAAACACACACATTAACACAATTTTAAGCCTATACATATGATAATCTTCTAATAAACACCAAAAAACACACTAAAACACTCATCAAAACATGGTATAAACTATACCAATTAATAACACCTTTTAAAGGAACACGGAAAGAACCACAAGGGTTTGAATGAATATAATCTAAGTTACCTTTGTTTTTGTGAGTGCTTATGATAAAACTAACTCACTTTTGCTTCCCAATGGCACAATGCTACAACGTTTTGTCTACACGATATACCTTTTTTACTCAATAAGTTGATACCTTTCTCAATCATATTTCTTGGTATCAACATGCCATAATTTATTAACATCATTATTAGAAAATGATGAAGAAATTATAACAATAACACCTATAATTATGAGTCCTTTCAACAAGTACAGAGTCTTGGATTTGTTGGCTTTCATTATAACTTGAGCACCTTTAATGACATTTAGAACTCCACCTTTAACTAAATACATGCATTCATTGGTATCAAGGGTTCCCAAAGAGATGATATTCTTCTTCAAGTTTGGAATATGATGAAAAATAGTCAATTTTCTCAAAAAATCACTATACATCTTAATATGGATTGATCATCTGCCTACAACTATACAAGTGGCATTATTGCTCATTAGCATAATTTTATATGCACAAGATTTGGATGTTGTAAACTAATTATGATGGGGACACATATAAAAAGAAGAACCATAGTTTATATTCTAATCATCTTTGGATCTATAATTGACATCAATAATTACTAAAATAAGAAATATATTATAACTATTTGCTATAATACTAGCCTTGGTAGATTTCCCTTTTCTTATAATCTTCTAGCTGCTTTTTCTTTAACTTCAAACACTCAGACTTAATATACCCTTCTTGTGACAATAGTTACAAGTAAAATTCTTATATTTAAACTTTTGACTTGGGCCTTGTTTTGTTGTTACCTAAACTCCTCATTTGTCTTTCCTCTTATAACCAATCTTTCTACTGGATTGTCACTTTTTGTATTGCTAGACAACTCATTGTCAATGAGATCTTTAGACAAGAGTGCATTTTTAACTTTTGCTAGAGTCGCATTAATCTTGCATATAGTAATATTTCTCTAAAGTGTAAGTATGAGGATGGTAAAGAACATAAAAACTTAAGGGCTTATTCTTTCATCAATTTTAATGTCCACATTTTCCAAATCCAAAATATTGGATGCAAAAGTGATAAGTGTAAAATATTACATCTTTTATCCTCCTAAACTTAGTCAATTTAGTTATGTTTATTACACCTTTGGGCATGATTATTCATATTTTATTATTTATTATGAATTTTAATGTAAAATTGGCCTAAGTTGAACTATTTTTTTAAGCTTAATGGACTGACGTAATTGTGTTAATTATGTGGATATGATTAAAACCCAGCAACCCATGACAAGCAAAAGTCCACATAAAACGACACTGCAATAGATGAGGCAAAACGTGTAAGCAGCGTGTACGTTGCATGCAACAGTTGGACCAAAATGATAGTCCAACCAGCTGGGAGGTGAAGTAGGAAATGACAGTGGAAACAAGAGCAAAATGTGCCAGCAACTGGGACAAAGGAACGACAATGTAGCAACAAAATGCAACACCAAATGATCGTAAACAATATGTGTTTCATGTAAGAAGACCAAAAGGCAACATCCATGGAGCATATAGGAAGCACGCCAAAACTCAGTGTAGGAGGTGGTGCGTTGGTTTTAAAAAGTAAGGTGGACCAAAAATTTAAAAAAAAAGGGAGGTGCGGAAGACAGAGAGGGAGGCACTAGCAAGAAAGGGTTTCAGCTGGGTTATTCAATGGGGGCTGAAGTATTTTTTTAGGAGAGGACTATAAAGGTTAGACATCCCGACGCTAGTTCGAAGGTAACATCGACACCGACGACCCTAGTTAAATGTATTTCACTATTTTTGTTACTTCTTTCTCTCATTAGAAATTGATTGTGTTATCCTATGTTAATTGATTTGAGTTTTTTGTATGGATAATTGAATTCTCATTATTGTTTGGTTATTTGTGTATGAACCCATTGGGTATTGTGAAAAGATGATTTCAATGCGTTTGTTGAATTGTTTATCTGTAATCCCATTGCTAGAATTTCGATATAATCTATAATTGTTATGTTAAAATTCATATGTAACGACTAATGATTTGTAATTATTAGGGATAACATAACCTAGGTTAAATGATGCATCGTAAGTGGTTATTGCCTTGATTAATCAATTTTTCTAATTCGTAATGCTACTACCTAATTAAATCTAGAGATCGTATGCTAGGTTATTCAGTAGTTAAGTTTAATTAACGATCGTATCTTGATTAAACATTACCTAAAGAAAAACTCAGATTAATTATTAATGAAATATATTTAATTAGGGTGTAGGTTTAGGTTGAACCAAAGAACCAAGTCCTTATCGAATTCCCCACTTTTATCATTTTTTTTGCATATTTTCTTAACCTAAACACTAATTACTTTCATTTCAGAAGCTTTACACACTCTCCCTATGGGATCGACCTAGATTCACCACTGTAATAGTAGTAGTCTAGTTTATTTTGACTAGTGTTACGACGTGCTGTCAATTTTGGCACTGTTGCTGGGAAATGCAGTATTTTAGTTTTAGTTTGTGATTTTAATTGGTGTTATGTACGTATTTGTTTTTATTAGTTTCTTTTCAGTTATTTCTTGATCTTTTCACTTTTTGTTTGGTTTTTATATGAAAAAAATTTTGACGTGGATAGAAGTAATTTCTTTTATAACTCTTATTCTTAATCCTGTAACCAAGGTTGGACTGATCAACCTAACTTTGGTTATGGATGGGATAACCATCAAAGTTATTTCTATGAAAGTTTGTAGGACGCATAAAAATTCCTGTACAGACTAGAAGCTTCCTATCATGACTCTGGTCCATCTCTGGAAGAGTTGATTAATATTATGAATGCTAATATTTTGCAATTCTAGCAGAATACTATATAATTCCAGCAAGATGAAGGGTAATTTCCACAAAATACATGATCTAGTGCCCAAGATTCAGAGAGCCAACACAACTCAGGTGCATCTCTAGAAGAATTGCTTAATATTATGACTGCTAACAATCTTCAAATTCAACAGAATATATAGCAGTTCCAACAAAATATGTAGCAGCTATTTCAGCAAGGTGTATAACAAATCCGACATAATACTCTGCAATTCCAGCAAGATGCATTACCTCGATAAGGAGATATCACTCTTATGGAATTGCAAAGCGAAGAGGAGTAACCATATCAACCTGAGGTGTACCCAATAGATGTTAGTGCAGAAAACGTACTGAGTGATGAGGAGCTTGAGAATTTTGAGAGCAATAAAGGAATTGCTTGTGTTAAAGAAGTTAAGGAGAAGCTTGAAGCAGAATATGATACATCATTTTGCTCGAAGGTAAGTACTGAGTCCGTAATTATTTTCGAGACTAAACCTTCACCTTTACCTAGCAGGCTGGAAGAATTAAATGAAGAAGAAAAAGGCGAAGAGTTATTTGAATTATGTCAAAAAAGTGAGGACTTAGTAGAGATGAAGAATCTGAAGATAGAGAAGATGCTAGAGGTGAACGATTATTAACTAAGGCCCTATCCAGAAGAACCTCACATGGAGGAACCCCATGTGCCACCAGAAGATCATAATTTTGTCACATGAGGAGAAAAAGGAGTTAAGCTAGCAACACTAAACAAAGACGCTTCTTGGAAGATAACCCAAGGGAAGTAAAAAAATTTCTTTTACTTTTTCACATTAGTTTTTTATGCATGTGTGTTTTTTTAATGTGTTTTTTTAAAACTTGTTTTAAGTTTTCAATCAAAATGAGAGAAAGAATAAAACAACAAAATAAACTTTTTCTCATTTCTGTTGATTCTATGACTATATAGTCATGATTAAAGTGTGAATTGACTAGATAATTTCATAGCAACTTTAGCATGTACTTTTACTCTTGTGATTGGTTGATGTGCATTATCTTTAATGGAGTAGTAACTAGTGGTAAACAAAGCCGGTGAGATTTTGAGCCTTATTAGACTGACACATTCATATCAGTCTCATTGTCTTTTGATAATGTGTGACCTTCATGACATGTACATCCTAATTTTGCCTTGAATTTCTATTCGGGACCACATTTTTATCATATGCATTAACATGGATATGGTTAGGCATTCTTTACTTTTCCGAACTACATTAGCCAAATAGCCTATCCATTATATGATTTTCCTTTTTAATAAGCCCTCTTGAGCTTTATTTGCCTTTTCTTTGTGTATTAGCCACATTACATACTTTAACCTAACCAAATGTCCTTCCCAAGCCTTGAAGCTAGTGGAACATTTGTTTATTTTTGAGTTTGTGGAAGTACAAAATTCTAAGTGTAGGGGTATATATATGTATAGGTTGGTTATAATGTTGGGATGTAATTTTATACCTTATCATTAAAATTTCCATGTTGATATAGTTTATTTTAATTTATATAAGAGAAAAGAAAAGAAAGGAAAAGAAAGAAAGAAAAGAGAAAAGCAAAAGAAAAGAAAAGAAAAAGAATAAAAAATGTTTTTAAAAATTTATCAAGGAGGAAGCGCATATATGGTTTGCAAGGTTATTCATACTTGATGCATCCTCCTAAAGTTGTATTGAATGGGTTATTTGAGAATGTTGAATATGAGGTAGATGTTGGTTTAGAAGGGTCACTCTTTGTGGTTTCAATGTATTGACATCAATTGTATGAGCGATCCCTTCAGATTGGTATATACTTCATATGGTTTGTGTATGAGGGCTCAAGTTTGGGTTGTGAAACTTGTTTTTGCATTTATCATAGTTAATGTACACAATTGTGAATGAATGTTGGTTTTTACACTTGATATTATATTGAGTGTTACCTTTGTTTCTCTAGCTTTGATGGCTTTCATGCTACTTGACCTAAATACATCTCACCTTACCTTTACATACATTACAACCTTGAAAAGTCCTTTGATCCATGATTTTGCTTGTGAACCTTAGTGGTGGAGAAATGAAATGATATGCAAAGTTGTGGAATGGCATGTTAATGAATGGAATTGAGTGTACCCATAGATATATTTTAGTTAAACATATTTTCCAACTCTACCATTGATTGCTCGATTTTTAAAGGTACTAAATGTTGATTGATCATGAGTAAAACCATGGAATGTTGAGTTCTTGCTATGATTTTTTAAAGTCATTCATCTTGGCTTTGCAATCACAGATGTCAACACATTTTCCTTCCCTTATAAAGATTATAATACTCATGCTATTTTTTTTAAGAATAAGAAATGTATTAAACCTTGAAAGGAAACACAACTTTACATTCAAAATACAATGCTAATTGTCACTATATTTTAGTGACATTCAGGGATTACACAAAAGGATTAAGAAAATAAGAAACTAGGCATTCCAAAAGAAATACAGACTTATAATGAAATATGTGTTTTGTATGCCGATTTAGAGTCTAATATATTACAGAAGTTGTTTATAGAATTGATCTATGGGTAGAAATTTATCTTATAAGATTCTGTAGTTTCTTTTATCCCATATTATTGTGATTATTGAAGATAAAAACACCCAGAAACATTTGTAGGTAATGTTGTTTGAACAATTGGTATTTAAGTACCAGTATTTGATGTTGTCGAGACTTTCTAACCTCACACTTACCAGACACCTCCTAAGGAGTTCCATCCATAGTCCCCTATTATAACTGCATTTAAAAAATAAATGTTTAATAATTTCCTCATCCTTTCGACATAGTGAACATCAATTTGTAAGCTACAAGTATCTAGCAATTTTATCATTATTTTCAGCTTGGCCTTCATTGCAATCTAAAGGGTGGTGGCAGTACGAGGGTTAAGATAACTAGCCCAAATTACTTTGGTCGAAGGTACTTTTGGAAGATCTTTGAAGATCAACTTCTTGTAGGTTGAGCTGGAGAACTTACCATCACTAGCATTCCTCCAAATGTATTTATCATTATCTATATTGTAGTGAGTCTGGAAGATTTCATTTATAAGATACCTGGATAATGTTGAGTACTAGAATACTTCTTTGTCAGGTAAGGTTGTTGCAACAGAAGCATTTAGTGGAATTGATGTTCTGAGGGTTATAACTTTATTAACATTGATCAGTTGCCCCATTAAATGCCAATTATCATACCAGAAGCTATCAAATTCTCCATTCCCAACTAATGTTACCATTTTGAAAATGAGGGACACATTCAAGACTGAATTTATAGCAATAGTTGGGAATGGAGAATCTATTAGCTTCTGGTACTGTTTTTCTTAATAAATAACTATGAATCACCAAAGAGATTGTTTGTCATACATGAGTCTCCATAATCTTTTAGTAAGCAATATGTATTCAAGGTTTGAATAGAACATATCCCCAAACCTCCTTGTTTTTTTAGAGTGCAGACTTCACTCCATTTCAACTTGCTTTTATGTGTTCTTCTATTTTGCTAAACCACAGGTAGTAACTGAATAAGCTATCCAATAGGTATTGATAGAATTAAGTATAGAAGCAATACGTTGAATTCTCCCTACTATTGAAAGGTGTTTTCAAGCTCTAAGAAAAGATTCTGGATTGAATTTTGTCAAGAAGATCTGTAAAGTCCCTTGAATTCACGCATACTGAATTACGATATCATATCTCTTAATTTTTTATAAGGCAAAGTTAGAATTAAGACCAAATTTCTCGATCTCAAATTTGGTTGCCAATATAAACTAGCTATTGAAGTCCTACTAGTTTGTTGTAGATCAAGTTAAAATAATGCAAATAGGAGGAAAAACTTAATCATAATATTTTATAAATTTAACTTTAAGCTTGTTATTAATAGAGACATAAAGTTATTCTCTATTGATTTGTACATAATCTTTATAAATATTTATATTAACAAATGAATAATTTGTTACATAATATTATCCCTATAATCAAACTTATACTATTTATTACATCTAATATTTGAACATTTGATATCGTCTTATCTAATCTGTAACACTCCCTCTCAATTTGGAGAATAAATATTAGTTATGCCTAACTTGTAGCAAATATAATTAATTCAAGCTTCACCAAGTTGTTAGTTTTGACATATATGTAGAGATTAACTTTTGCTACAGTTTTTTTATAATAAAGTGGTATTCTATCTTAATATGTTTAATTTCCTCGTAAAATAAATAATTAAAAGCAATATGCAGAGCAATTTAATTATCTCACCATAAATTTGCTCGCATTAAGGCTTTAAAAATAATTTTTATCAATAATTGATATATCCACATTATCTTACACGATGATTGTCCCATAACTTTATTCAGATTTTACACTAGATCTAAAGACAACATATTACTTCTTTCTTTCTATGAGACTAAATTTCCTCCAAAAACGTCGCAATAGCTAATGGTGGATTATAGATTATTCTTAAAGCTTGTCTAATCAGCATTTAAAAAGCACTTGTATGAGTATATGCATGATGTTTATATAGTATCCCTAGATTAGGAACTCTATTTAAGTGGCATAAGATTTGTTCTAATACAACTTAATGATGAATAGTTGAGAAGACATAAATTGAAACTGACAGAATATGTAATATTAGGGGAGTTAGTGTAAGATAATTCAATTTCCCAACGGCCTCCTAAATATCTCAAGATATTCAAACAAGTCTCCATCTTTATTGAGTTGTAAATTAGGAATCTTTACAGCACTACATAACTTAGCTCCTATTTTTCTAGTCTTAGTTAAAAGGTCAAGTATATACTTCCCTTGAAATAAGAAAATACATTTCTTGCTTTTTATTACTTCTACTCTTAAAAAATACTTTAAAAGACCTAAATATATGAAACTAACTATAAAGGAAGGATTTCATAAATAGAATACTCTAATACCTAAGGAAAGTCACGTAATCAAGTGAGGCTATAAATGAACAAACAGAGGAAGAAAAACGATCATAAGAAACAAAAAAGGAAATATGATAAGTGCATTAATGTTTATCATTGACTATTCGTTATTAGATTTGATTTTAAAGAAGAGATAAGCACCAAACTTATATCAAAATGATATCATCTTCTAGGATAGACCTAGTAAATAAGCGATGGTTATGTTGTGTAGGAGTATCATATGTAAAAATAACATTTATGATGGTAGGTAATGTCATAATCTAACATATCATGTTCCTCCTTCTCAAAAATTAAGGAATTGGGAATGAAAGGAATGTGTTTAAAAAAGGTAACATCGGCTAACACAAGGTATTTATTAAGATTTAGATGGTAGCACTAATATTGTTTTTTGAAGATAAGAATAAACTAGAAAAATACATTTTAAGGATTTAAGATTTAACTTAATGACTGAAGGATAAAATTATGAATAAAATAAGTACTACAAAAAATTTGTGATATAATAAAGAATAAAGGTTTAGTAGTAAAAGGAACAATATAAGGAATCTCACTATAAAGAACAAATGAAGGCATATAATTGACCATAAAACAAACTATAGAGAGTGCATATGGTTTAGGAATGTGTATTTAGAATAAAAGTAATATAGTAATTTTAAGGAGATTTCAATTTCATGTTTACACGACACCATTTTCACACGTCAACACATTAAGATTGATGAAAAATTCCATTTTAAATCATGTAGGTCTTTTTGATATGGAAAAGTATTCTTTGGCATTATTACTTCTCAGAGTATAGATAAAGATATTAAATTAAGAATTTACTTCTACATAAAAAGCAATAAAATGAAATATTAATTCAAAGCAACTTTTCATTAAATAAAACCACATCATATGGGATAAATCATTAATAAAAGTAATAAAATATTAAAACCTAATTTTGGTCACGACAAGACGTGGACCTCAAATATTGGAATGTACTAACTCAAAAGGAAAGCTAGCTCGTTTAGTAACCCAGAAAAGAAGAACGATGATGCTTGGTAAACAGATATGGTCATGTTATAAGGAAGATACATTATGAATTTAAGGTTGTAACTTATTCAATAGAAGTAAAGAGGGATTTGCTAACTGACATTAAGTTTCAATAGGAGTTAATACACTATTTAAGCAATAGATCGTGGCACTTAGGTGTCTAAAATATAGAGACCCCCTAATCTAATTCTTTTACTAATAATCTTCTTCGTAATAAAATCTTGAAAAATAAATGATCAAGTTTACTTGTCAATATTAAATTAAAGGAAAACCCTGGTAGGTTCAAGATTGGTGACAAAAATAGTAATGGAGTGAGTTTAACAGTGATATCAATAACAGAGGAAGTAGATCCATCAAGTAAGCTAACATGGGAAGGAGATGAGTGTTTCTAGAAAGTAGAAATGAGACTGGAATTACCTGTCATATGATTTAAAGTACCAAAATTAATGACCGATTGTGAGGAAGAGGAAAGAAGACATGTAAATATGTTACCTGCGTCAATAATAGCAGTGATAAGGTGAGATTGACTTTTTAATGCTTCTTATTATGAGGTGAATTTAATAAATTCATCTATAAATATTATAATTTTCTTAGTGGATGAATTCAGTGTAGTAATATAGTAGCTATAACATGAGTGGAAGATGTTCCCTGAGATTTATTTGGTAGCTTTTGGAAAGTGCATTTGGTATGGCTTAGCTCATGACAATATTGATAGATAATTATTCCTACGTACTAATTCTTACCATCCTAATTTCCTTTCCCTCTTTGCTATTATTTATATAAGATGATTTTTTAGTGTAAGATCTATTATTTTTGACCCACAAGATCATTAAAAGTGTGAATGTTAGGAGTAGTAAATGCACTAACATTTGTACGAAGTATCCAAGTAAAGACTTCATGCAAGGAAGAAATCTTAGCACTAGAAAGAACGTAAGTATTAGCAACCTTAAATTGAGAGTTAAATTCATTTTTTAATGATAAGAAAACATAATTACTACTAATGTGTTTAGTATTTTGATTAAAAAGCAATATTAGAACAAAATGAAGTCATAAACCAAAGAAGATAATGTATAAAGTTGATAAAGAGAAGTTGAAGTTTGCAACCTTCAAAAGTGGATGACAAACGTAGCTTAAGGGAAAAAAATAATGA
The DNA here is from genome assembly GCA_026874005.2 of Erythroxylum coriaceum. Taxonomy (NCBI): domain Eukaryota; kingdom Viridiplantae; phylum Streptophyta; class Magnoliopsida; order Malpighiales; family Erythroxylaceae; genus Erythroxylum; species Erythroxylum coriaceum. Next base: position 4,753,668 of record JANQAP020000007.1, read on the forward strand.
CTTTAGAACTTGTGCTAACTAACTAGAGGTTATAGACTTGAGATATGAAGGAAATTTTATATATGGAGTAATAAGTAAAGTGGTAGTCGGTTTATGAGGAAAACATTTAATCATGATCTTATTGCTGATTTGTAGCTATCTAATTTTCCTAAAAGCAAGGTTACATTCAGCAACTATATAACTTCAAATCACTCACTCATTAAAATCCATAATATTGTAAAGAATCATACGAGAAAATTTCTTTTTTGATTTAATAATTACTTAACTAGAGTGGAGGGATGTGAGGATGTAGTGGTCAAACGAATGGAATACGCTTAGCAAGGTTGTAAAGCTCCCATTTGCATGAGGAAACTTGAGAATCTAAAAGAAGGGTTTAAGAAATTGAACAAGAGAAAAAAAACTATAACACTATCCAAGAAATTAGAGCCTTACTCCACTAAATTCAAAGTGAAGTCTACCAATGCTAAGTGGATTTATCAAAAATTATTAACGAATGAAGTTTAAGGAATTACATTTGTACTTTAGAGGTGAATAACTCCTTACCAAAGCAGAAATCTAGAGTTCAATAGCTTAATAGAGTGGACAAAACACTAGATTCTTAAACAAATATATCCTTTTTAGGAGAAACACTAACAAAACCACTTCTTTGATCAAACAAAATGGTTAAGTGGGAAAAACATAATAAGAGCTACTATTAAAGGCTAACTGCAACATCCGGTCTCCTAAACTTGCTTAGGATTAGAATCCTAGATCAAGCATTGCATATACATGCATAACATTAGCATTCATACACGAATTGTATTTTGGTACACATTACAAAGATAATATATGCACTCAATTGACTAATTTCGGGGTATGAAAGATTTTAAATAAGTATGATGTGATTGCAAGATTGTGTGTTATTTATGTCTAGAATTTTGTTTTTGGATGGATTAAAATTAGTGAATTGGAAATTTATTGTTACAATTGGGTGATTGATGGAGTGTTATATGCATCTAGTCTAGGAAAAATGTTAAATAGTAAGACCAATTGATACATGAAAATTTAGGTTGGTTAGGCCTATGAAATGGAGACACGTGGCACTGGAAATAAGTGACAAATGGTTAGCTAATTGGGTGACAAATGGCTAGAATAAATGAGTGACAAATGGTGGTATTGTTGATTAACAAATGAACCAAACATTAAGTGACAATTGGTAGTTGAAGGATGAGACATAAGTCTTGGATCTTAATATGACAAGTGTCATGGCAAGTGTCCATATTCTCTCCACACACCTACACCCACGATTTTTCCCACACTTGAAAGACTATTTTGCTTTTGTTCTTGTTACATTTACCCTCTCTATCTCCCTCACCATCGACTCACACGCATAACCCTAGCACTTTGAGTTTTTCCCAAAATCCTACACCTAGCCACTCCAAAATCTAGTTGTCTTCATCTTGTTCTTAAAATATACCTTGTCCTTGCTTACTTAGAGGGATAGTTAGCTTGAAGATTGAGGAGGTTTTGAGCTAAAAAAGTAAGTAACATGTTGTTCTTTATGGTTTGCTTTGATAGTAAGATTTTGGTGATTGTTTAAGGATGGATTAGTTATGATAATGGTGTTTAAGGTGTGTTGAAATATGTTAGCTGTAGAGTTTCCACTGAATAGGCATCAGTATTTTAGCCATATCTTGATCTCTAGATATCCAAATGGGATGATTTTTAATTCAGATTAAAATAAATACATATGGATACAATTTTCATGCAGGAATCGAATTTGAAATCTGTCTTTAAGAGTCTTGAACTTTGGCTTAAAGTTGACAATTGTGTTCTATCGAGATATGAAAATAGTTTATAGTATTTTGATTATGACTTGCACAATACTAAACCAAAATGCACGAATTTTATGTCATTAGAAACTTAAGACATATAGAAACATTTGTTTAGAAGAAGATTTTGCCTAAATACCTCATTTTCTAGGTCATAATGGTCATAAAAAACTGACCTGAAAATAGAGTTGGAAAAATTGGAAAATGGGAATGTCTAACGAAGATAGAAAGTTTCTGCCAACAAATCCCACGTTCGTGGGAAATTGTCCATGATCGTGGGAATTGGTTAAACATCAAATATGCTTCTTTTAGGTATGGTTTGGAACAACAAATGGTTAGGTACTTTTCTACAATGCTTTAGGGCTTGAATGAAGCTTGAATTGAACCTAGAATGATGCCTGAACAAGTAAATAAATGAGTGATATGTTTAAGATGATGATTGAGGATATAAATTTAAGAATGAATTGTTATACTTTAGGTGTTCACATATGGAAAATTGGTGATGATATAAGAATGAAAGGGGTCCTATGATGACTAAAGTGATTCAAGAAGATGAATGTTGTGTATAAAGTAAAGATGATTGATAAAATGGATATTGGTGATCTTTAATGCTTGAATAACTTTAGTGAATGATAGAATAATCTTGTTCAATTGAGCTGTAAACCTAAGTTCAATTTAGACATATTTGAGTTATAAAATGTGAATGATCTTGAGATGTGAATTTAGGAAATATATCTAAAATTGTCACTGAACATACATCATACATAACACATACATATGTGCACAAGTGAGTACTTTTGTGATAGGTGCAAAGAAGTAATATGTAAATGTGTGATTGCCTATTATAGGGAAGCAAATAGATCGAGCACATCCAGACATTGCTGGGACGTCTAGGAAATAAGCTATCTGGAGTAAACCGTGAGTCAACCTAGATGTGTAAACTCAATTATATATGTTTTTCTATTTGTGTTATATGTAAAGTGAGTTAACCTAGATGTGTTAACCCAAGTATATGTATTTCTTTTTCTATTTGAGTTATATGTATCATGAATTGACTTAGATGTATCTCATTATGCTTGAATTGCTCTTGTTTAATTTTGACATAATGAATTGTTGTTAGTTTGATTGTGATAATTTTGGACATTATTTGTCTGAGGAGATCATTATTAGGGACTGTATTGGAAGTGCTCATTGTATGTGAATTTGACTGAATAAGTGTTATTTGACACTATTTGTTGAATGTCGGACTTAGATCCGATGAACTATGAAAATTGAATATGCTTATTGACTGAAAGTGATTGATGATATATTATGTGAACTATATTACTCCGTTACATGATGCATGTTCACATAAAGGAATTGTGACCGGAGTAGCCATTGTGAAAAGAGCTTTAAGCTCAATTATGCACATCAGAGCCTTAGGCTCAATGATTAATGAGCTCAGTATCTATAACAGATACGGGACAGTACTGAAAAGAGTGGTATTCACAACGGATATGGGATAGTGAAATAGGCACTCGGTCACAAAAAAGTTAAAATAGAATGAGCCTCATTTGCTTTTGCATTTGTATCTTTAAATGTGTTCATGATATTGATTGCAAATGAATGTTGAACTATGTTGTGTTGATATTGAGAAATGCTTATGATTTTGATGGTGATATAAAGAATTACGATAAAAGAGTGTTATATTATGAAATGATTATATGATATTCTTGCATTTAGAATGTACTTTAGGATTGAATTAAAAAGTGATTATATTTTTAAATGCTTCTTTTATTATGATGCAAATTGTAGAATATAAGTTATAGCTCTGAATGAAGCGTTACTCTGATTAAGCTGAATGTTATTCATTGATATATATGTACTCTATTTTGGGTGAACACATCGATGATGGTTCACTCATTGAATTCGCAAAACTTATCAAAATTGCAATGTTGATTTTCAGGTATTGGGATGAGACCTTGCTAGTAGAGCAAGCTAACTGAAGTTTAGTACTATCCATTTTAGATCAAGATATGACTCAAAGGTCTGGTCAGCTGTCATCTGAGGATTTTAAATAGAGTACTTTGTATAGTTTTCATTTTATGTAGAATCTTTTGTTTAAAACATTGTGATCACAGATGGTTTCTGTAATGTGAATGTATGAACGGTTTGTAATGAAATAACAGTGTAAAACATGTTTTGTTAATGAAATGAGATAAGTTGTTTTGTTTTATGATTATTTCTAATGTGTATGATGCCACAGTAAGTGAATGTGATTTCTCTAACACGCCATTCTCATAGGGTATGTGCTCAGATATTCTCAAGAATTTCGGGCATATGTCCTATGGTAATGGTGTGTTACACTAATGAATATTTTTCAAAACACTCTTAACACGTATACTAACAATTGTTCTTCGAAATAAAGATCAAATTAACAAAAAAAAGATCAAGGCTCATTAAGGTCACTTCACATTTTGTATTATTATTTGTTAGCTCACTTTGTTAATTGATGATTGAAAAGGCTCATCATGCATAATTATTTTATGTTACTTCATTGTATGAGTCTCTATGTTCATTAAAAGGCATTGAAACTTTTGATTTTAATATAAAAATTGCTTGGTCTTTTAAATAATCTTTGGGATCACATTTGGATTAAAAAATTAATTTTCAACATTTGAAGTTGTTAAAATCATGTTTTTGGGTTGATTGGTCGACCTATATCGGTTAGTGGTTGACCAATATAGGTTAAAGTTGTTAAATTTAAACTATTGGAAGTTTGTTGTAACATTGGTTGATGCACTGGTTGACTAGTATGTCATATTGGTAACATCCAACGACTAGTAAATTTGGTGCTATAAATGTATATCGGTCGACCAATATGTTGAATATAACCTTTATAATGACTAGTCTTAGTTGCAATAACTATTTTAGGTCCCAAAATGCTATAAATTAATGTTTTCTCATTGGTTTTAGTATCAAGAAGGTTTTGGGTGTTATATACACACATTTCAAATAGTGTTTCAATCATTTGAGCATCATTGTATCATATTTGTATAAGTAAGCTATTTTGGAGTTATCAAGTGATAAAGTGAGATGTTTTAAGTTGTAATATTTGGTTGGGGTGATATGTTATTGTATTTTGGGTGATACAAGTGAGATTGAGGTTCCTATTCACCTTGGAAGAAGATTGTAAAAATGGTTCCTCTTTATCGAAATATTGTACAAAGGTTATTTTTCACCTTAAAAGAAGAATTGTAATGGAATTCTAATAAGAGTTTTAAGAGTGGACATACGCAAAGGTTGTTTATCAAACTATTATAAATCATTCTGCATTCTCTCCTCCCTATCCTCTCTAAATTATGGTTCAATTGTTTGATTAATTTATATTAAGCAATTTCCTTATACTTATTTATATTGATTGTTGTTAGTCGAGTATATTTGTTAGAAAAATTGTTAGATTTTGTGAACATCTAATTCACAACCCCCC
>JANQAP020000007.1:4759047-4783192 GCA_026874005.2 Erythroxylum coriaceum
AGATATTTTTCATGTGCAAAAATCACTGTTCACAAATGCATGAGCATGAGATGTGTTTTTCCTAATTTCTCCGATTGCTCTCCCGTGTACCAATTTCTATGGTCCAACCCGTTATATGGAAACGGGATGTTACACTGTAAGCTTTGTTACTTCATCATTTTAAATTTTTTTTCTTTACTTGCTTCGATAATCATTCTTGCTCCATGATGATAAAGGAGTGTAGATCTTCAGAAAATGGCCTAATTATAGTACTTTTGACTCACTTTAACTCCTTTACTTCTGAATTGTTCCTAAAACTACATATGAGTCAATGTGAGTATTTTAAGCAATTTCATATCATTAATCGCTAAGTGTTATAAAATAATTTTACAATCAATTAAGCACATGTTAAAATAGCCCTAACTATGATGAGTGTAGATGGTTGATCAACCATTTCATCGACTGAGAGGTATAATCAAGGGCGTTCTTATTAAGGTGGAAAAATTTACCTTTCCCATAGACTTTATCATTTTGGACATAGAGGAAGCCTTAAAGATACCAATTGTCCTTGGACGACCATTTTTAGCCACCTCTTGATCTATTATAGATGTTGATGGAGGCAAGTTAACTCTAAAGGTGGGGAATGAGAAGGGGTACTTTAACGTGTCCAATGATAGAAGAAGTTCTCACAATTCTGTAGACATCATTAAGAGAACCAAGTCTCATAGAGAGGTTGAACATGGTGATGATCATAAAGATTCACCTGAAAAGCCACAATCTTGAAGGAATAAGCGGAAAAAGAAGACGAAGAAGAAGGGTAGTGGAAATCACAATCTAGTAACTCATTTATAATTTATGAGACCTATGATCGTGCTACCATTACACAACTTGTTCAAACCACCATGAGCAAAGGAAGTACGTCAAGCTACCGATGGTAAAATAAGCGTTGCATGGGAGACAACCCATGATCTTTTATCAATATGTTATGTCATCTTTTGTAGCGAATAGGTTTTGCATTCTATTTGTTTGTGTGTTTCGAGTCCAGTTAAATATCTTAGAAGAATTGAGGATTAGTATGGGAATGTTGTGGAAGGCAAGCACAATGAGGTAATAATGTAATTATAAGGTATGGAAGGATGTCGGGGATGAAATGAGGAAAAAGAAGCAAAATTAGAAAGTATGCAGAATTTTTACAGGGCCATGATCGTGGCCTGTGACAGGGCAGACTGGGTATACACAATTTTTAGCTATTTTTCTTCCAATTTACCCCATCTACCCTTCCTACCCTATATATGTATACTTAACCTCATTTTTCTTACACCTTCCACTTTCACTCTAAACCTAAGAACTCAACTCCTCTCAGTTCTCTTTACCCATCTTCAAGTCTTCAATTCTCTCCCAACTTTTCACAACTCTCAATCCAATAGGACCGAACATCAAGTAGACGATTAAGTGCACCCAACCAAAAGACAAAGTCTAATTATCGGGTTGTGAACAACAAAACAAGGCAGTGGATTATTATGGCGAACCTTTCCTGATCTTCTCGTAGGAGGAAGGTAACTAATTCCATACCCTTATTCTTAAGAAAATAAGTGTGCCTAAATACTTCGATTTTGATACATTAGAAAGAATAGGATTGAGAGAGAAGGTTGAGACCTTAGGAGGAAGAATTCATTAGGATAAATTTTGTGATTTAATTATCCTTTTTATGAAGAACTAACCCTAGAATTCTTCACCTCCCTTCAATACGAGCCAACCAACCCTAAGGAGCTATGGTTTCGATTATGGGGTCAACCATAAGGCTTAGACTATGACATTTTGTGTGAAATCGATGGATTTCCTAACTTAGCATGATGACTTTTGTGCCACCCACTATTGGATGGAACTGACTAGGCTGGAGAGTTTTAATGCTAAAAATGCCTACAATAACATTATTCGAAGCCCCAAACACTTGTTATTACATAAGTTTATTTGTAAAATTGTATTTGACAAAAGTGAAACTAACTAGTGTTTAACAAAAGAACCTTTCCTCTTATGGTGAATGGATCATAGCGTTAAAGTATATACCTCTACCCACATCTTTAATACAATTACTACTATTCTAAGAAAGAGAAGCAATAATTTGGGCATGGAGTGCTTGGTTACGGCTATTACGAATGGTGTTGACTGTGATGAACTAACTATCCATCATCCTGAGTTTTTTAACCATCACCATTTGAGGTATGCTAAGATCTTGGAGGTCCATAACATGGAACTTCGAGATCTCAACACAAAATCTCATATCAAGACTAGAGTGGGATAAACTAGTTCGAGCTCGGGACCACTGAAATAGAAGGACTCAACCAGTGAGGAGTCAGAAGAGAAAGAGCCAACGGGATGGGAGAAGGTAATGGAAGCCATCTCAAACACTAACAACATCATTTCATAATGCCAAGGTGTTGAAAGAGATGGCTAGAGAAAAACGATGCCAAAGCTAGGACGTACGATGTATTCATAGATATTTCAAGGTTCAAGGTGTTCAATTACCACCTCCAACACCATCACCACCTTAATCAACATAACATTTCTATACTCTAACCCTTGTCTTTTATTTTTATTTTCAATTGTTCTCATGTTTCTCATGTTTCGTTAATTTTTATTCCCACCTTATGTGTTGTTGTTTGTTCTTCTCACATTAAGGATAATGTGTTGTCTAAGTGTAGGGAGGATTGTGTGCATTATATGTTTTTATTTGAATGTGAATTTTGCATATTGTATGTTAGTTTTATTGAGGATTGCATGATGTGATGTGTGTGAATGTTTCAATGGATAAGACTTAGCATAATCAATTTAGCTTTGAACATAGTCTTTTAGGTTGCTAAACTTTATTAGCTTGAGAAATTATTGTTCTAAGCTGCTTTGGTTAAATATGTTATACCCAAAAAGTTCTAAAAATTACCTAGGCTATCCTACTCGTAAGTATACGAGGTAGTTGTAGTGATTACCCAATTAATCTTAAACAAAAATAAAAACAAATGCAATCCTAAATATTTTATCCCCATTGTTGAGTGAAGACTTTAAAAGAAAATTACAAATTAGTCTAAAAAGTAAACTATTCAACCAAAAGCAAAGACAAATAGATTAATCGAAATGGAGGGCTCTTGAGAATTAATTTCAGTAATTTAATCTCCTATGCATGATTAAGGGAAATGATTGGTTAATTATATTAATAAAATTAATAATTGGATTTTAAGATCAGCTTAAATAACTGACTAAATCTAGTTTTCACATTCAATAAGTTATTATTCAAATTAATTATGAAAGCCTGACTATTAATTACTACTTAAGTCAATATATTTCTAATTAATAACCTAAGCGTCTATATTTTCTCGTTCCATATTAAACTTCTCCTCTCGGTCCTTCGTTTAATACTGAAATGAAGTAATGTTTGATCATGCTATTACACCCATTTAGCTCAGAAACCACAACAATAAATAAGACAACAAAACTGTAACTCAATCATACCTAGTTGACCAAAATAGTTACATTAATTCTCAAAAAAAAGGAATCAGCCCATCATAGTATAAACATAGTTCATCATCTCCATACAGTTCAATCCTATCTTAAATGTAAATATAAAAATGTATAAGCAATGAATAGAAAAAGAATAAACTAAAGATGGACTAACAAGAAACAAAACAATAACAGAGAAAGTAAGTTAAAAGACAGAAGATAAATGAGTTCAACATTATTAGCAAAAGATGAAATAAATAAAATGACAACTCTCAGACGCAGAAGTTGGTGGTGGGTATCCTGCCAAACTCAAGCTCTCTAGCATTAGCTCTCGCCTTTTGCCTCTGCTCTGTTCTCCCCCAAATGAATAGTTGCTTAAGTTCACCAAGATTCAGATTTAGCTCTCACTTTCTACCTCTAGCCCAAGCTTCCACCTCTCTGCTGTAATTCTCTCTTCTTACCTGACTCTCTGCTTTCTCTCCTCTCTTCTTACAGTTGAAGCTTTGTTCTTTTATCCACTCCCTCTCTATCTCTCTGTGCCTCTCAAATGTGTCTATTTGTGTGTAAGGAGTGAAGAGTGAAGAATGAATGAAAGATATCACTGCCACCCTCCTATCCTTTCTATTTTTAACCTCGTTTAGGTTTAGATTTTTGTGCCCATTTAACAAAATACAGCTGCCATGTAATAAAATAGACAAATTAAAGGACTGCATGAGAATTTGCACGAGGTGACTATGTTTGTCACCCTTATGCATAAGCTTGCACGGTGGTGACTAAAAACACACCACCTAATGAACAGTGGTGACAAAAGTTTCACCACCGTGCAAGTGGTGACTAATTAGACCATGGTGACAAACTGATTAGGCACCAGCTTATTCACGGTGGTAACAAATGCTCATATTTTGGGTTTAAAGGAAGAAAAGGTTTCATGTCAAGCTTAAAAGTAGTTCACTAAAGGTAACATCATGGTGGCTTTTTAAGAAAAAGGGATAAATCCTAATTGCCTTCACCATTTTAACGTTTGCATAATTAGTCACCACTTACACGGTGGTAACAAAGGCTCATATTTTGGGTTTAAGGAAGAAAAGGTTTCATGTTAAGCTCAAAGGGGGTTCACTACAGGTAACATCATGGTGGCTTTTTAAGCAAAAGGGGTAAATCCTAATTGCCTTCATCATTTTAACATTTGCATAAGATTATGTGATCTCAACTAGTATTTGTAAGCAAGTTCTAAAGTTCCTCAATCATAAAAGAACACTCTCAATATATAATACTTGAATTTGGTGTTTAATATTTCAAAAAGGCTCAAATTCTTACCAAATGAAAAGTGTCATTCATTTATCAGAACAAGCTAATGTCCTTTTAATCGAAATCCACTAGAATTCTTATACTCTATAGTCTAACACATTTGACTGTGACACATTCACTAAAAAAATCAAGTCAATTAGTCTAAGCATGCAAGTATAATAATTCAATCATATTATGCATTTCTAATCTTAATAGAGTTTATGTCATGACCATACATCTCTAACTACTTAATGGGAAAACAAACACACAACATACAAATAATAACTTTTTTTCCTAATACTCCCCCCCACACTTAAACATCGCATTTTTCCTAATGTGATAAAAAAGGTAAAAGAGGGATTTAAGACACAAAAATAGCAAAAACAAGGACAAATATTAAAATTAAAAGACATTAAATGAACAAGCAATAAAGAAAGGGATATAAATATGATACGAATGTAGGGGTGATCACTGCATTGATCTGGTGTGGAATGTGGTGTACTACATTGAGGAATGAAGAATAAATGCAAGGAAAACAGATAAAAGAGAAGGGAGAGTAGGCCTGTGCACACAAAGAAAATAAACTAAGTTAAGGTTCACGAAGAAAATTAACAACAAATAGATAATTAAAAAAACAAGTAGAAATTAAATGAGTTGCTTCGTTAATGTCTTGTAGCTTGACGCTTCAATAGTCATGCTCAAGGTGGGTCACTCAAAGTGATTAATTCCACATTTCCTCCTCTTCATGGGATCCGTCTCTAAGAATTTTCCAAATACTTCCTGAGCTGCATCCATTAAAAATTGGTAGCATTCATCACTCTCCTTACCTCAGTCCAGCTTCTTTCCTTCTTCTTTCTGCAAGGCAAAATCATAATATGTAGCATTAATTTGATCAACAAATGAACAGTCTTTAGAAACAGTACTAGTAGGAATAGGTTCAACATTAAAGATTGAAAATTCTACTGTTTCTCTTAAAACAGTCATGCTCAACTTTTCATTCTTCACATCAGTCAAGGTATTAGTAGTGGCCATAAAAGGCTTCCGTAGGAGTATGGTGTGGTCCTTCCTTTATTGTTTAACCTCCCTTATGTCTAAGACTACAAAGTCTACAGGAACAATCAATCCACAGACCTTCACCTACACATCTTCCATTATTCTTTTCATGCAACTGATTGACCTATCAGCTAATTGTAGGCATATATTGGTTGGTCTTAACTGTCCTAGATCTAGTTTCCATATATTGAGGCATAAGGTTTATGCTCGCTCTAAGATCAAGTATACCCTTAACCTTATCACCACTACCCATTGATACTTGCATGAAAAACATCTTGTATCTTTCAATTTTGAGGGTAAATGTAGCTACAGAATTGCACTTGCTACTTCTAAAACTAGCATCTTTTTGTTAGGCTCAAACTTTCATTTCTTAGTACTTGGTTCCTTGAAGAACTTGACATAAGTCAAAATGTTCCTAATCACATCTAATAAGGGCAGATTAATATTAACCTTAAAAAGCATAAGGTGACTTGGATATGGAATTGGTGGTCGATAAGGAATCGGTGCCTTGTGCAATTTTTGTCCTTCATTATCCTTGGTGTTATGCTTAAGTCATTCACCCTTTTGAATGTGACTTGAAAAGTTTCTCCCATTGCTTTTCTCATTTTGCTCATCTCCTTCTTTGGTGAGGTTTTCCTTCTCTTGATCATCAATTTTAGGTAGCTCAGAAGGAAACTCAACATGATTGTCAATCACTCTACCATTTCTCATAACGGTGATGGCTTAGGCTTGCTAGCGTTGACTGGGCAATCTTCCCTTTTGATTGTTATGCATCTGAGCTACAAGTTGCCTCACTTTAATCTCAATCCTCTTTATAGATGCCTCCAAAGACTCAGACCTTATATTTTTCATTACCTAATTTTGAGTTGTAACCTAAATAAACGCCTTGAAGCTTTCCTCCAAGGAAGGCTTACTCGGCAAGTTTTTATTTGAGGATTGCCCTTAGTAATAATTTGGCCTCTGAAAATTATGGTATTGTTATTGGGGTTGCATTGGTGGATTTTTGGTCTTCTATAAAAAATTGGGTTGGCTTCTCCAATCAAAATTATGTTTAAATATGGATCATTTTGCTTCCTTGTTTGAAAACTATTAAGTGTGTTCACTTGTTCCTCCCCATCAAAAGGTTCGTAAGAATACGTACAAGCATTCACTTCATGACCACAAGTTCCACATATACTACACACTTTTTAATTTGGAACATTTTAGGGTAACCTTATAGTTAACATCTTCACATGCCTCGTCAACTCAGTTAACTTCATAGCTAATTCTTGATTCGAGCTCACTTCATGAACTCAAGCTCTTCTCCCCTTCTTGTTTTTTTTTTAAAATTAGCCCCAAACATTTCAAAGATTTCATAAGTTTCTTCAGTCATCCTATCTCTTACACCTGCTCTTGCTGCATTGTCCACTGTATACTGGTGTTGTTGCATTAACCCATCATAAAAGAATTGCTTTAGCACATGAAGTGAAAAATGATGGTGTCGATGTTGTACCAACAAGTGTTTAAAGCGTTCCCACACCTTGTGGAATGGCTCTTTGTAATAGCCCATTTTCTAGACTAAGGGTTAGAGCCTTAGATTATTACATATGAGCCAAATCATTATAGCATTCATGAAATTCATTGCACTCACATGCGTATCATTAGCCTACACATATGAATTATGATTTCGTACGTATTGTAAGGGTAATATATGCACTCAATTGACATATTCTGAGATATGAAAGGTTTAAAATGATCACGATGCGAATTGTGTAATGTTCATATCTTAAATTTTGGTTTGATTGGTTACAAGTAGTAATTTGGAATTAATTATTACCATTAGAAAAATGATGAATTAAAATGTATAATTAAACTAGAAAAAATGTGAAGCGGTTAGACAAATTGACACACAAAAAATTAGGATGACTAAGCCTATGAAATAAGTGATAAATGGCATATATAAATGAGTGACATTTGGCATGGGTAATTAATTGACAAATGGCAACAATGATTGAGTGATAAATGGACTAATAACTAGGTAAAATTTGGCAGCTTAAGGAGGGGATAAATGGCTTAAATGCTTAGGGACATATGTTAATGTAATATGGTGACATCTAGCATCTTAGGTGAAACGTTTCTATAAGTGTTGTTTCAGCCTTGCTCATTCTTTTTCTTTTCTCATCTCTCACCACTGAAACTTGCTTCTATCTCCCATTCATGTGTTTTTCTTGATCTATGCTAAATTACCGCACCAAATACATGCTTTTGCCCTTCGAAAGATAGCTAAAGAACCAGATTATTGTTGTCTTTTATCACAGTTAAAAACCATCCAATTTCCACCTTAATTTGGGATGATTTTGCATGCATGGAGGGCTAGATAAACTTGATGAATTGAACTATAATTGTAAGCTAAATAAGTAAGTAAAGTGTTGTTCTGTATGACATGTTATAATAGAAAGATTATGATGATTGAATTGGGATAGATTGTAGATGATGTTGATGTTGAAGATGTGCTGGAAAATAGAGAATGAATGGATACTTTTCTGTTCTATTTTTGCATATACGAAAATAGTAGTTTATGGATTGTTGTATAGATGATTTAAGTTAGGATTTGAAGTATAATTGATGAGGAATTCATGCTAAAGATAGGTGTTATTAAGATGTTAACAAATCTGGAAAATTAGATCTGTAGATGTGTTTGTAAAAAAAATGAATGCTAATGACATTAGTGAGCAGAATTTTGTAAGCCTTAATGTAACCAATATGGAAGTTAAATTAACCTGAAATGAACTAACCTTAAAGGACATAAAATCTGTTTCAGGTGTTAGTGATGTCTTTAAGCTTGTTAAATTCGTGAGATATTGAAGGTAGTAAAGTTACACATATTAGTGATGTTGATGACAAATTCTAGAATTTTAATTTCAGCCTTGTATACATGAACCAGCTGAGAAATTTCATTCTAAATTAGTGTATTTGGACTTGATTAAGGTTAGGAATGAGCCTAGATTGTTGCTTGAGTAATTGGTTAAGAGCTTGATAAGTTTATATAGTTAATTGATGTCATAATCTAAAAAACAGACTGTTTTGATGTGTTTGAGTTCAAATCTAGAAATTCTAATTTATTAAAGGAATAAATGAGTTTCTTTTAATGTAAACATGATCTTAAGGACATGAGTAAGGTTTGTAAGGTAAGAATGAATGAGAATTGAAGAACATAGCGTAATTATGAATGAGAATTGGGTAAATGTATGAGTATATGTTGCTAGAAAAAGTTTGGTGAGTGTATAGATTTAGCTTGTTAAAATTTTAGATTTAAGGAAACAATTGTATGTGTATTATAAGAGGCCTTTGATCATGGAAATTTTCAAGGATAATTGTAAATTATAGTTGATGAATTTACAGTAATCAAGCTTACTTAAAGGTACAAACCTGATTGCAAAATGGTAGTATACAAAATATGATGTTTGAATGCTCAAAATTTATGAATAGTTACATACTCGGAAAGGTCAAATGAGCATGCATTAAACATTTATACAATCATATGAATATCGTGTGTGTGTGAATATTCATATGATTGAATGTGTGAACTATATGTGTGTATTACATGACTAAAGAAGCACAAATTGATCGTCAGCATCTAGACATTGTCGGGTCATCATAGCAATAGCTTATCTAGAGTGAACTATGAGTTGACCTAGATGTTTACTCACTATGACTTAATTGTTTTTTATTAACTTTTAGATATTAAATTGTTATTGATATGATTGAGATGATTCCGGACATTGATGGTCTGAGGAGTTTGATATTTGGGATTGTATTGGAAGTGCTTTCTAAATGTATGTAAATATGGAAAATGTTTACTCAACTGAATGTTGAATGTCGGACTCAGATCCGATGAATATGATAAATGACTGTGCACATTGAATGAAAGTTATTGATAGCATATCATATGAATTGATGCATTCATCATATTGTTATATATGATCAGATAAAGGAGTTGTGACCGGAGTGACTAATGTGAAAAAGAACTTAAAGCTCATAATGGTGCTCAAAGAGCCACAAACTCAGTTATTAATGAGCCTGGTGTCCAAAAAGGGTACGGGACAGTAAATGAAATG
Organism: Erythroxylum coriaceum; assembly: GCA_026874005.2. Taxonomy (NCBI): domain Eukaryota; kingdom Viridiplantae; phylum Streptophyta; class Magnoliopsida; order Malpighiales; family Erythroxylaceae; genus Erythroxylum; species Erythroxylum coriaceum. Next base: position 4,768,956 of record JANQAP020000007.1, read on the forward strand.
AGCTCGGTATCCATAACTGATACGGGACGATAAATAGGTGCTCGGTCACAACAAAGTAAAAATAAAATTGGTCATATGTACATTTGCATTTATATATACACATCTTTACATATATCATATGAACGATTGCGAAGAATTATTGAATTGTGTTGATTTGATAATATGCAATGTTTGTGTACATGTTGATGATATGAAGGATTGTGTTAAATGATTGGATTATTCTGAAATGATTATATGAGATGTTTGAAGTTCATGGATGTATTGTTGAGATATGATGTATATTATGATCTGTTATTTAATATTGAATGATGTGATACATCTGCTAAATTGGAAAATATACTTATAAATATGGTTTATACTTGTGATATTTCTGTTTTGACTTAAATGAGCACATCGATGATGGTTCACTCACTGAGTTCGCAAACTCATCAAAATTGCAACATTGATTTTCAAGTATAAGGGAGGCATTGCTTCTAAGGTGATATAATAGAAATCTAGTACTATCAATTTTGGAAACAAGAATGACTCAAGGGTCTGATCAACTGATACTTGCGGAGTCTAGATAGAATACTTTTGTTTAGTTTCTCATTTTATGTTATACTTTTTGTATAGAACTTTAAACTCCCAAATGTTATGTTATGTATAAATATGGATTATGAAATGTAAGGACAATGTAAGTAAGTTTCATTTTGGAAATGAAATGAGGAGTTTTGATCTTTAAAAATACTTATGTTTTGTATGATGCCATAATAAGTTCAAAATAATTGCTCTAACATGCCATTTTCGCAGGGTATGTTTTTGAATGTCCTCAAGATGTTTGAGCATATGCTCTATGGTAATGGTGTGTTACACTCTCCCTCTTTCTGAGTGGAGGTGATTATCTTGGTAAGCAACTCAGATGTTTTTTTATGGGAATAAAACTTTCCCTTGAATTTGTTGTGCACCTCCTCTTATGTAGTAAAATACTTATAAGGAAAAGTCATCAACCATGCCTTAGCCCGATCCTTCAATGTGTATGGGAAGCATCTCATTTTGAGTTAATCTTCTTTTAATCCATCCAGCGAAAAGGTTTGGAGAGTGGTATAGAATTCCTGAATGAAGTTTAAAGCGTTTTCATTAGGAACCCTATAGAATGATGGAAACATGTTATAATGGATGCTCTTCAATTCAAAGTTCCTAGCTGCCTCTCCCAAAAGTATGCGTGAAGTGGCAGTACCAATCACCAGTCTAGCATACTCCTTCATCACTAACTGCCTTTCACTCATCTTATGGTTTGTGGTTATTCACTTGATCTTCACACTTAGGTTCCTCGCGATCGTCTTCAGAGCCCCCTTGAGGTCTTCTTCTTCAAGGATGTTATCAATAAAAGGGACGAGTTCACTATCCAAAACTCTCCTTCCTAGCATAAACCAAATGAATTCACTACCTAAAGTTCTCCTACCTAGCACCAACTAACTACGGAAAGCACTAAATTAATAAAGAAAATTACAAAACATGTTAACAAAATAACACAATAAAACATGCATACATGAACAAACACAAACAATCAAAATAATTTAAACAAATAAAAAATCAAAATTAATTATGGTTCAAAACACTAAACACCTCCCCGAAAATGACACCAAAAAACTTGTGTCCAAAAATTTATAAAAATTACCTAGGTAATCATACTCAGAATTATACCAGGTAGTTGTAGTGATTACCCAGGGTCGTCTCCCACGGAGGTGAAATTAGTTAACCTAAATTAGTCTTGAATGAAAAATAAAAACAGATGTAATCCTAAACATTCTATCTTGATTGTTGAGTGAAGGCTTTAAAACAAAATTACAAATTAGTCTGAAAAGTAAATGGTTCAACCAGAAGCCAAGAAAAATAGATTAATCGAGATGAAAGGCTCTTAAGAATTAATTTCACTAATTTAATCCTGTATGCATGATTAAGGGAAATGATTGGTTAATTGTCTTACTAAAATTAATAGTCGGATTCTAAGATAAACTCAAATAATAGACTAATTATGAATTAATTATGAAAACCCAACTACTAATTACCACTTAAGTCAATAAATTTCTAATTCATAACCTAAGCATCTATAGTTTCTAGTTCCATATTAAATTTCTCCTCTCATTCCTTCATTTAATACTAAAATGATGAAAAGTTTAATCATGCTATTACACCCATTCAGCTTAGAAACCACAACAATAAATAAAACAACAAAACCATAACTCAATCATACATAGTTGACCAAAATAGCTACATTAATTCTCAAGAAAAAGGAATCAGCCCATCATAGTATAAACACAGTTCATCATCTCCATACAATTCAATCCCTTGTTAAATGTAAATAGAAAAATGTAAAAGCGATGAATAGAACGAATAAACTAAAGATGGACTAACAAGCAACAAAACAATAACATAGAAAGTAAGTTAACAGATAGAAGATAAACGAGTTCAACATTATCAGCAAAAGATGAAATAAACAAAATGAAGACTCTCAAACGCAAAATTTGGTGATGGGTATCTTATCAAACTCAAGATCTCTAGTGTTGGATCTTGCCCTCTACCTTTGCTCTCTTCTCCCCTAGATGAATGGTTGCTAAAGTTCATTGAGATTTAGCTTCAGCTCTCGCTTTTTACTTTTGTCCCAAACTTCCACCTCTCTACTGTGTTTCTCTCTTCTCACCCGACTCTCTACTTTCTCTCCTTTCTTCTCATAACCAAAGCTCTGTTCATTTCTCTAACTCTATCTCTATCTCTCTGTGCCTCCAGAATGTGTCTATATGTGTGTAAAAAGTGAAGAGTAAAGAGTGAAGAATGAATGAAAGATGTTGCTGCCACCTCCTATCCTTTCTATTTGTAGCCGCGTCAAGGTTTAGGTTTTCATGCCCCTTTAACATATAGTAGCCACGTAATAAATTAGACAAATTAAAGGAGTGCATAAGAATTTGTAGGGGTGACTATGCTTGTCACCCCCGTGCATAAGCTTGCATGGTGGTGACTAAAAACACACCACCTAATGCACGATGGTGACAAAAGTGTCGCTTAACAAAATTGTTACCAACGTGCAAGTGGTGACTAATTAGTCACCACCTTATACATGGTGGTGATAAAGGAGTCACCACTGTGTAGGTGGTGACATCCTTGTAGTTAATTTTTTTCTCATACAAAGTGACATGAACTTTAATTTTCATGCAAAATTCACAAATTAATCCAATCAATGTGCATGCAATATTCACACCATTTTCATTCAATTTATCTCTCATTTTGATCAACTCATAAGAATTTGTAACCAAAATCAATATATGAAGGCAATTAAAAGCAATAAAAACTAGGCACAATAAAATATGCATGTTAATTAAGATATGATGTTAGTTCTCACAGGTAACTCTCTGCCTTCCGTCGTTTCTTCTCGCAATCGAAGCTCTATTCTTTCTCTGCCTCCCTCTCTATCTCTTTATGCCTACCAAATATGTCTGCTTGTGTGTAAAGAGTGAAGAGTGAAGAATGAATGAAAGATGTCGTCGCCACTCTCCTATCCTTTCTATTTATAGCCTCATCTAGGTTTAGGTTTTCAACATACAACTGCAACATAATAAAATAGACATATTAAAGGAGTACATGAAAATTTGCACAGGGTGACTATTTTTGTCACCCCCGTGAGGGCTAGTAACCCTTGTGTATAAGCTTACATGGTGGTGACTAAAAATACACCATCTAATGCACGGTGGTAACAAAAGTGTCACCACCATGCAAGTGGTGACTAATTAGTCACCATCTTATGCACTGTGGTGACAACAAATGGTGACTAATTAGTCACCACCTTATGCATGGTGGTGACAAAGGAGTCACCACTATGCAGGTGGTGACATCCTTATTGTTATATATATTTTTTATCATGCAAAGTTACGTGAACTTTAATTTTTCATGTAAAATTAACAAATTAATCCAATCAACATGCATAATATTCACACCATTTTCATTCAATTTATCTCTCATATGGATCAACACATAAGAATTTGTAACCAAAAGCAAGATATGAAGGTAATTAAAAGCAATAAAAACTAGGCACATCAAAATATGCATGTTAATTAGGATACGATGTTAGTTCATTCCCTTTGGCAATTTACCGCATTCATTTATAATTTTAGGCCATTCAAATAAGTAACATTTTTATTATCTGTTGATGAGAATGATTAGCTTAAGAAATGAGATAGGCAATAAAATACACATACACATATATATATAAGTGTGGTGTAAATCTTAAATGAATAACTATTCCGCTGACCCTTTCTGAAACAAATTTTGTTATGAATAGAGCTAGTAGCTAGTTGAGAATGTGATGTAGCATAGTAACCTGGGGACATTCGTCACAAATGTTTGCCTTGACATCAAATGGCTATAATGACATTCTAACTAAGCCGCTTAATAAAAACTTGGCCTAGTTGAGTAACTAGGGGACATTCATCACAAATGTTTGCCTTCGAGTCAAAAAGCTAGGTTCATGTTAATAAAATTAACAAAAATAGTGTGTTATTTAATAAATCCTATTGATCTTGTGAATAGCTTGGTTTCTTATAAAAAACCACTTAAGGATAGTTACAATTTTGATTGACCAAATAATTATCAGTATGTTTATGTAAGTGATAGGAGTGAATGAATGTGACATTAAGTCCTACTTAGTATGTATCTGAAGTACTTATACATAGATTTCATATGTTAATAAGTTAGGATAACTTGAAGGATTATGTTTTTAGTAAAATTTGTTTCATGAAGTTCAATGCCATTATACCATTGTTGCATATGTTTGTGTGTTGTGTTTGGTGTGTTTTTATTTTGCTTATTTTGTCTTTGCTTGAGGACAAACAAAAGTTTAAGTGTGGGGATGTTGATAGTGGTAGTTTGCATAATGTTTTAGTGTATAGTTCATTAACTGGAATGATTAGTATACGTCTAGGATAGGATTGTGTTATTTAGTCAAATGTTTGTGTTTTGAGTGTTATATGGGTTAAAGCATGTTTTGTGCTTAAATTTTGTGTATTTAAGGTGCCTTGATGTATTTGTTAGTATTTAAGAATAGATATGGAAGAACGGAGGAGAATCTGAGGAAGCCTGGAGCTAAACCCAGGCCACGATCATAAAAAAACCAATTCGAGGGAGCCACAATCGTGACCTATTCTACCACGATCATGACAAAGAGTTAAATAAAGTGCCACGATTGTGACCTGCTAGATAGAAAGCGCTAACAACCTCCAGAACGTGATTTATCGAAGGACATTTAAGACTTTTTGGACTTGAGAAAACCCTAGGATTTACCAAAAATTAAAAAGACTATATAAAGAAAGAGAAAGACTAGAGGGAGCTCCAATTTCTGCCACTTTGGGAAAACCCCAACAAGAAGAAGAAGAGAGAGAAGAGGAAGAAGAGGAGAGAGGTGCAGGCTTCTCCTATTACTGCATTCCTGAGCCATCCCGATCCCATCCAAGTGACATTTTCTTTTCATTTTTGTCATTTTTCTTTTTTTGAATGTGTAAGATGGATATGATGATGTTGATGGATTAGGGATTTATGATGATGTTCTAACTTTTCTTTAGGGATTTAAACTTGATTCAATGTTAATCTAGTTGTTTTTGTGTTAATTCATTTGGGTGTTTTGATTATTTATTTTAACTTCATGCTTTGGCAATAAATCGAGAGAGTGAATCGAATGTAAAAATAACCAAGTGGGGTATAGCATGGTGAAAGGATGAATTGCACAGCAATTGTCTATGGGAAGGTTTGTGAGATGGTTCGTAACGAGCATGAGTTCATTTGTCAAACCACTTACTTTCTGGTCAATTGGGGGTCATGATGTATTGCTAGATGCCGCTCATGACTTGCTTAGATTAAGTGTTAATCCAAGTGGTCAACATAACCAGGAACCTAATGGGTCACACGCATGAGAGTGACTCGAAGGATTCGTAAAATAGTTTTGGATAGAGATTCGTTATATGGAGAGCAAGAGAACCAAATGGATCCCGATGAGATTGAGATATGTCTCGATGAGATCACGATGTCGATATTGCTGAAACAGATCTCTGGTGTTTTTTCCATACCTGGGACCTAGTAGGATCGATTCCAATGTGACTGGACCACCTAAACGTTTTTATATATATATGTGTGTGTATCATATAATGGCAACATGGAAGAAGAAGAGAGCTTTCTTTAAAGTGATTCATTTATTGTCTTTAATTGATAAAAGACAAAACCATAAAAGACAAAAATGAAAAGTATGTAAGAAGATATGAATCGTGAAAATGGATTAGTAAGTTATCTTTCATGATTATCATCTATCTCTCTTCATCTTTCTCATCTTCTTCCTTTTCATTCTCTCTACACGATTTGCTCTTTATAGAACAAAGAAAAGAGCTAGCACTCTTGTCTTTGTTCTAGCCATTTTTGGATCAAAGAGTTTGATTAGGTTAGTTTCTCCGATCTCCACGTGGATATCGTTGGAGACGGTCTGTTTTGGTAGTTGTGGTTTGCAACAACCCGATGAGTAGAAGATCAAAGAACGAAGGAGACTACTCACAACATACATGGTTATTATATGAATGATTGATTTGTGTAAATGCCATGAATTCCTATATATATGCCTATACAAGGAAATACCATTAAAGCTAGTTGAAAATTCCCAATTCATATATATGTTCATAACATATGTATATATATACATATGTTATGAACATATATGTGAATTGGGAATTTTCAACTAGGTTTAATGGTATTTCCTTGTATAGGAATATAGGTCCTAGAATTCGGGAAAGTCCCAGAACAAATTTTTTTGTTTTTTCGTACCACGTGCATATGATGCACGCACTGAGATTTTTCTATAGCCTGCAGGACCACGATTATGATCTATGTCAGGTAGATGTGCAGACACTCAAAAATGTCAAGTTTCAAGGAACTTTTTGGACCTTTTTGACCCTAGAAAAACCTAGGGCTACCCAAAACACAAAAGGTGTATAAGAATAAGACAAAGAAGATGAGGGAGCTTTTGCATCAGCCACTTTTGGAGAGAAACCCTAGAGAGAATTATTCAGAGATTAAGAAAGAGAAGAAGGAAGAGAGAAGTGGAGAAGAAGTCGACATCGACGTACCTCCTAGATCAGAAGTTTTCGATGTTGCTACCTCCTGTCCCCATTTAGAATGGTATTTCCTATTATTTTCCATTTTTATTATTGTATAGAAATGGAAATAGCAGTTTGATGATAGGATTATGAGTGTTGAGATATTTTATACTCACCTTCGAGTTTTTATCTTTGATTTAATAAAATCTGATTGTTTTATGTTTACTAGAATTATTGTGATTGATTTCTGTGATTGCATAATTAGGTAATAGACTAAGAGGGTGAATCGAATGAAAAATAATTAAATTGGGCTAACGAGAGTTAGGTGATTTAATAAGAACAAGAAATTAATCAAATCGGTAATTGTGTGAGGAGAGATCTTGCATAGGCTCCCAATAATTTATTGGATAGCTTTAGATCTAATTAGGGTTTTGTATAAATTGTTAATTGAGAAATTGCAATTTTTCATAATCTGATTAGGGTTTATAATTTAGGGTTAATGGTTATAACTCGATAGAGAGTAATCAACCTTAGGATCATCTAGGACCAATAATCTGATAATTCATAATCAATTAGGTTCACGTTAAAGATAGGTAAAAATTCCCCTTTCTCTCAATTAATAGTTCCCTTAAGTTGATTCTTGAGTTTCCATTGCAATTGGTAATTTCTTAATATTTTGGTGATTGATTCTTGAATTGATTTGATTGACTGAATTGCATTTTCGTTTTTGTTTTGTTACATTTGAATTTCTACGCATTATTTGGCCTTAGATTTTAGGATTAGATTATCCCTCCTCGTGGGATCAACACCTTAGGTACTATACGAACGACCCGTGCGCTTGCAGATTATTGAGGTTATTAATTAGAATCTACACACATCAGAAAACCACAATCACTCCTCTCCATCGGTAGTAATCCTTCATTGAAATACTAGATAAGAAGTTGCTCTGAAATATTATGGTGCGAACAACTGGCACACAGCTTCTTAAAACACTTCCAATACTTGTAAAAAGACTCTCCATTATGCTTCTTGATACCATAGATTTCCTTTCGAATACTCGTTGTCTTTGATGCTGGAAAATATTTTTCCAAAAATAATCTTTTTAGCTTTAGCTAAGTATTCACACTCCCAACAGGTAAATCAATCCTTCGTTACATCTTTTAGTAAGAATGGGGCCTCAACAAGATTTGTTCGTCTATCACTCTTGGAGGTTTCATGCTTAGACAAACCATATGGAGCTCCTTGAGATGCTTATATGCATCCTCACCTGTAAGACCATGAAAATTAGGTAACAAATGTACTGGTCCAGACTTTATCTCAAAAGTAACATGCTCAGTAAAATTTAGAAATGTAATTCATAAAGGTCTTTAAGTTAAGTCTGGTGCAACCAACTCCCTTAGCATTCTTGGATTTGCCATCGTTTCTTTGGATTCAGATTCTGGTTCTACTTCTTAAATTGTTCTTGCTTCTCTTCATAACCTCTGCAGTGTTCTCTCGATCTTTAGATTAAGTTGCTCAAGTTCTCTACTAAGAGATCTGGTAACTACCATACACTAACACTAATAAAAATTTAAAAATTCACAAATAACAAAAAGAAGCGATTATAAACAAATATATACACAAAACACCATTTAAAATCAAAAACAAAAATTAAATCACCACACTCTCTAGCAACAACACCAAAATTTGAAAGCGTGTGTCAAGTGCACTGCAAAATTTACCTAACTTTACACACTAAAAACTTGTAGATGTGGTGAGTCGAGAATGTACCCACAAGGAATGTTCGGTTAAATTAAACTACTGAAAACAAATTATAAAAAGCCAATCGAAAATGATAAAAGTGTCGAATGTGTGTGAAGTCCGATTCTAGGATCAATCGTTGCCTAGATACGATTAAACTTATCACATCATTCTAATGTTTTCACCCCTCTCCTCAAATTATTGATCGTGGACTAACAATAAGCTCTGCTACTCTCAGTTTTCCCTTAGAATGTGTTTAATTAAGAGACACTCATTAATTAAACCTGGTCACCAAATAACCAAGGATATGATCTCTAGATTCAATTTGGCAGCTGCCTTATGAAGTGAAAAATGGATCAATATAAGTAGTAATCTCACACGTTCGGGTTATCTAACCTAGGTTACATTGTTCCTAATGATTCAATATCATTATTAGCTACTAACAAACATCAAATATAACAATTACAGATTATATTCAACATTCTAGCAATAGGTTTGTAATAAAATAATCCAAATAATGTATCAAGATTATCTTTACAAAACTAGATTCAATCAACACAAATAACAATAACAATATAAAAAGAAATTCAACATTAACAACATGAGATAAGCTTAATCATGACTCGAGCGTCAATTCCATCTTTGAACTGGGGTCGGTATGTTAACCTTCCATCTTCTCCATTATTCTCTAAGAATCAGCCTCAGTATCCTCCATTCTTGTTCAAAAATAAAGAGAAATTGATGAAGAATGGTTGTTGTCCACTACTCCTTGTTCCATATTAAAATCGATGAGAAGATGATGACGAATGGCATCTAGGTTGCTGTCCACTCTCCTTTCTCAGTTATTATCCTCCAACTGCATCAACCAAGGTGATTTGATGATGAATTGCTAAGTGATGTCTTAGTTTCACCCATTTTGCTCCAACTCTCACACCATTTTGAACACCGAAGAGGATAAAATAAATCAGCTCCCTCTCTTGGTTTTATTTCCCAGTCATCATCTCGCACATTTTTTTTTGCTTCAGTTGTCACATCCTTTTTATTCTCTAACCCTCACAGACTTTTTCTATATCAAAGCTAGGTTAAAAAATGAGTGGGAAATGTGGCCTAAACTAAAGAGTGGAGCTGCTATTTTCGTTATTTAGCCACACCTCCACATTGCTAACACACACACACACCTTTTTATCTTTCCAAAAGCTAGGTTTTAAATGGAATGGGATAGGTGGCTCTCTCCAATGCTATCAAGTTATCCCATTTCCTTTTTAGCCATTTCCTTTTTAGCCTCCCCATTATCGTCACACACATATCCTTTATACCTTAAAAAGCTAAGTTAAAAAGAATGTGGCAATTAGGTTAAATGGATAGTTGTCCATTTAATTATGTGTTGTCCATTTAATTATGTTTTATCCATTTTTACACTCTATCTTGTCTTTTTTTTTAATCTTTTTCTTCTTCATGCTTTGTGAAGACAATAGAGTATGAACATTGAGAAGATAACTCAATAGGGTCTTTAGAAATAGTGGATTAGGATGGGTCTATGACAAAGGAACAATCGGTGCTAGTGAGGAGTGGTGGACTTTGTAGATTAAGTTTATCCTCACCCCCCCCCTATTTTAAGTTATTTTCCTTTACTTTAATGCTAAATAGTTAGTTAAATAATTTATATTTAAGTTATTTATATTTTTTATAGGAGAAAATCAATTTTAAAACATTTAAGAGGAAGGGCTTAAACAAGACCTTAAATGTAACTTGGATCAACTTTTTAGATGTTTGGCCCAAGGGGAGATTACATTTTGTGTTGTGGCTGACCCCTTTAGAAGGACAACAAGAAGTTGAGGAAGTATATGTTCCTTCTTCACCTCATAGTCATAATGTTCATCGTCAATCATTAAGCTATCATGATCATGACACTATGGATGAGACTAGTGGTCTAAACAATTACAATGAGACTGGTGATTACGAAGAGGTATGGATAGAACCTACCCAACCCCTACATCTACTCTTGTTGCTATCACGCTACACATGATAAAGGGAGTGATGGAAGAAGACGTAAAATTGGAAAAGTGATAGTTCACAAAGTAACTAGAGTGCAAAAACTGATTCCATTAAAAGAGTAGGAAGATCTGCAACAATGTATAAGAGGCTTGACAATATGATGCAATTCATTCAAGAGAGATAGAGTGCAACAATGGAGATGAATACTTCCATTATGAAAATGTTGAACACAATGATTATTGGTGCATCATAGAGTATTAATGCTGGTACGTCACATCATGATGTTACATATGGTTTAGGAAAACTATGCTTTGCCTAGTTTAGAGACTGGTTCTCCTGAATTTTCTTTGCTTGCTTGTTGATTGAAGATCTGTAAAGAATATCCTTTTTTCTATTTACTAGATCATACAAAGAGATTTGAATACATAAAATTTATGTATGAGCATGAGCAACAAAAAAAAGTAAACATAGTTTATTATTCTTATGATTTGTGCACTCATGTTGACATGGTATGTTTGACATTATAAACTTGGTTAACTTATTTTACTATATTATGTTATCTTAATGGTAATTTATAATTTATTACGTTTTATTTTATTTATTTCTTTATATTTATACATATAAGTGTCTTGTTTATTTAGAATATAATTTTACTCGTTGATTTGTAGGTACGAATGATTTGGACAATGAGAATGAGTTTTGGGATTTGGTGTCTTATGTAGCAGGTAATATGAGTGCGTATTTTTTGAACTATATATACAAAAACCATGCATGAGTTCCTATCTAATAGGAAAACAATGAATGAATGAATTATTGAATGGTCATGAAAAGTGGTGTTTTAACACATTTAGGTTCACTACAAGAAAATTAGGAATTAGCAATGAAAAATTATCGACAGAAACGAAACCGTTGAAAATTACCAATAGAAAATTAATTTTCAATGGTAACATTGTTGGGAACAATTTCATTTAGTGACGGTAACAATATCTATCAATAAATATAGAGGGAAATCATCCCGGTAAAATTTTCGACGGACTTCAACGATGGTATAAAATTACTGTCAGTAAAGAAGGTAGGAATTGTCAGCAGAATAAAAAAGTTTTGAGTTTATCGATAGACGAATTTTGTTGATAAATTTTGTCAGTAAATTTTCAAGGTAGATGTCGTCATTTGCTTCAGTTATAGCATTTTAAATAAAACGAAAATGACATCGTTTGGTTTAACACCAAATGACGTCGTTTTTGTTTACATTTAACCCACTCGAAAGATGCCTTCCCCTGCATCTTCTTCTTCATTTTTCCTCTCTCCCCTGTGTTTTTTCAAGCATTTTTCCTCTCTTTGGTTTCTTTGTCATAGACTCCTCTTCTGCTCGTCTACGTTTGTCTTATCCGACCACTGTCACTATGTCTTTCAATGGAGGTATTCTTGCATCCTTTCATCTATGTTATTTCGTGTGATGTTACATGTATTTGGGTATTTAATAACAATCATTTATTTGGGTATTTTGTGATTGGAAAATAATTTTAATGTATAAATGTTAGTGATGGAAGGGAAGACATGATTTTGGTTGTGATGTTGGGATGAATTTCTGATGCATGTAAAGTGTTTGATGAATTGCCTGTTATGTTAATGTTAAATGATGGTAGTGTTCTACGTATGGGAGTGACTTTGGTCTGATGTTCCTTTAGAAATTGACGAGTATATGACCTTATTTCCTTGTTATGATTCAAGATTTTCAACATATAGTTGTCTATAAATAGTCCCTATTTTAACAATCGGATGCATCAACTTCCAATTTAAAGGATATGAAGGTATTTAGAAAGAAAGTTGTGAGAAACATATAATTCTAATATACTTTGTGTGAGATTTTGAGTGTAATTTAAATGTTAAATCACATATTGCACATTACACTAAAATTATTACAGTAAAAATTCTTGACCTCTTTTTTTACATAAGCCAAGGCAGATCACATAGAAATTCTATTTCATTTATCTACTTTATTGTAGCAAATTTATTTATTTCCTTAAACCAAAATTTATCACAATATGAATCAAAATACATTTCATCAATTATGCATAGTTTTGGAAAACAATTATGGTTTGAAACCTTCGGATAGTATGTCAATTTTGGAGAAAGTGAGTTTATTCGTGTATGTCCTAAATAAAGGTGCCTTCAGTAGAGATAACCAAGAGCACTTTCAACATTCTAGTAAAACTGAGTAAAGTTTTTAAAGAAACTTTGAGTGTTATGGATGGATTTTTAAGGGATATACTCATATCAAAAGATCTAGAATTCAAGGAGATTCCACTACAAATTGCCAATGATGCTAGATATATGCCACATTTTAAGGAAATTGAATATGTTCCCCCTCCCTCTTCATTATATTTTCCATTGAAAATGGTTCTTTTATCATCTTATGATTATTGTTTTATATTAGGATTGCATTGGAGCTAATGATGTTACACATATAGCGGTAGTTATTATAGAGGAGGATTAAGTGCAATATAGAGGAAGGGAAGGAATAATGACTACAAATGTATTGACAGAATGTGTCTTTGAATTACTATTCACGTATATTTTAGCAGGTTAAGAGGGATCAACATATGATTCTCGTATTTTCCTTGATACAATCGATAATCTTACACTTAAATTTCCAAAACCACTGACAGGTAATTTTAAGATTTGTAGGATTTGTTATTCATGATTTAGACTTTTATGATATCATTCTTACTAATTATATTGCCTCTATGGCAACTTAAGTAAATATTACTTAGTTGATAAAGACTATCCGGAAAGAGAAGGATATTTGACACCCTACCCAAAGACAAGGTATCATCAATCGGAGTTTCATGGTGCAAATGCAAAAGGATCTCGAGAAGTTTTTAATCTAGCTCATTCATCATTGAGAAGTTGTATTGAGAGGGATTTCAGTGTTCTTAAGACTTGATGGAAGATATTGGAGAAAATGTCTAAGTATTCATTAATAGATCAAAATAAAATAATTTATACAGCTTTTACATTGCATAACTATATTAGAAGAACCACAATTGGCAACCTGGCTTTTAACATCATCGATTAAGATCCCGAATTTATACCTTCAGATATATTTCAAGATGTTAAAGTTAACTCTACACAAGAAAAGGTTTAATGACAATTAGGCGTCATTCTTAGATTATTATAAACTTTTACTTTAAATGATGGTATTGATTTCTTTTACTCTATTTCAATTGTATTGTTAAACTTCATTTGAATTGTTATATTTTATGTTTAGATGTATCATTATCTATAAATTTTCTGGTTGATTTATGGTCATAATTTTTTGGTTATTATTATTATTATTATTATTATTATTATTATTATTATTATTATTATTATTATTATTATTATTATTGTTATTAT
>JANQAP020000007.1:4883182-4894932 GCA_026874005.2 Erythroxylum coriaceum
ATCTCCCTAAAAACTAGGAAGACTAATTCCTCCATTATTTGCTGCCGAACTCTAAGGAAGATAGCAACTGAATCTGGGACTAAGTCAATCGAAGGACTTAGCCCAAATATCTGGGGTTCGGTCGGCGTACACCTACAGGTCTCGTGTTGATCTCTTTGGCGCCAAGATCATGCTTATCACTTTTTGTGACAAGGGGCACCTTGATATTGGAGGTCGGAAGATAGTTTGTTGTAGTACTGGGACATTCTTTTGTTGTAGTACTGGGATTATATGGTATATTCTTTTTTCATTTGTAGAAGTGCCAGATGATGACTGATAAACTTTAAATGAGGAAATTGTTTTGATATATACATTGCAGCAGACCATATTAGTAGTGTGGAAGAATATTTCCTTGCACTGGACAAGGCTTTCGGCCTTGTTGTGCCTTCCAGTGGTGTAATTACTTAGTCGTATCCCATATATTTTTTGTTTAATTTTCTCTGTATTATCTGCTGTTTATTTTGGTATCTTGCATTCGAGGTGCAATTTCTTAAAAATGACATTTTATCAGCAACAAATTCAAAATTTGATGAGGATTGCATGATGGAGAAACAACAGAGCTGTGAAGCAGGTGAAGCAAAAGAGCCTGAAACTCATCATTCAGCAAGAGACAAGGCACAGCTTGAAATTGTCATTTGGTATAGGTTGGTTTCACATTTTAGCTAATAATGGGATCTATACATGACATTCGCTGGTCTGGGTGGGTTATCACACATGTAATCTTCCGTTATCTCATTTGGGAGTCCTTGCCCTTGGAGGATTTGAAATAGCTGACATGTTAGGTCATATGTGAGAACCAAACTATTAGCCAAACTGTATGCGACCGAGATGTTCCTTCTAAGATATCCTTATCTTTTTTTTTGTTGCGTGTTTTAGGCAGGTCTTAATTATGGGAAGACACCTTTAAATTATTTATACTCAGATTAATTTCTGCTCGAGCCGAATAGGTCCTTTGTGAGAGGCAAAATTCTGACCCCAAATTTTAAACGGCTGCATACATGAGAGAGATTTGAACCCACAATTTCACTTAAACTAAGAGAGCTCCTTGCCAACTCATCTGGCCCTGGGATTTAAGAGATCCTTGTCTTTAAATCAAGCAGACTCGAAGAATTGAACAGAAGTTTAAGAGCAGAGTGTCATCTGCAGTCACTGGTTCTCTTTGTCAGATTCTAAATTTTGTTTTTCAATTTTTCTCAAGATATGGCTAGAACTATGTAATATATAAAGACGAAATACCTTAGATGAGCTTGGAGTTGGAGAGGTTTATAGTATTACAAAAATCTTATTTTAAGGCCGAGGAAATACAAAGTAGTTCTGTTTCATATGCCTACTTAAACATAGCAATGATGCGCTTTTTGGTTAAGCTTGAGGATGAATGTTACGTATAGGGTGATTAAAACAATCTTGTTTGTTAATTAGTCTACACCCAAGGCTGAATCTCGGGTAATAAACGGAATCGGAGTCCATATCGAAGGTATTCATGACTGCATTCTGAGTGATGCTATTTCCAATTTTAAAGATGGGAGCAATTCGATCGGAAAAAATATTAGAGCTTTTGGTGCATAATTTGTGAACCCTACTTATTTCTGTTAGATGTCCTAATCCTTGCACCAATTTAATAGCCAAGTGCAAGTTCCCAGAGAAAAAGATTGAAGATTCTTGCTGCAATCCCATGACTTGGGGTTCATTATTTTATTAAATTGTTTCCTGCCATAAAAAGATCGAAACTTTTCGGCGACGATCCCCATAACTTGGGGAGTTGGGGTTCCTTAGTTTAATCAAGTTGTATGGTGTCAGAAAACAAGATTGAAGCTTTTTGCCGCCATCGTCGTTACCTGAGGTTCAATATTCTTTTTAAGTTGTGTAGTGCCATAAAGATTGAAGCTTTTGCTACAATTCCCATAACTTTGGGGTTCCCTGGTTCAAATACTTGTGTAGCGTCAAAATAAAAAGTTTCTCGCAGCTGTTTGCTTTAGGTGCGATGAACATTAATGATGCATAGGAATGTAAGCGTGGAATAAAGGAATGAATGAGGCCATTGAATCCGTTCATTCAGAGTTCTGGCAACGTTTTTTACAATATTCTGGTGACCCATTGCCAAGCACACAAATTAGGAAAGATAGCCGACACTTACTCTGCCAATAATATACTTAGTTCCTACACAAAATGTGGTTTTCCAGGATTGCCTATTGCTTGCCATCTGTTCGACGAAATACCCCACAAGGATACCGTTACCTGGAACACTATGATTGCAGCTTATGTGAACTCTTCCAACTTGGATACAGCTTGGGAGTTGCATAGTTCCATGAGAAAATGTGGGTTTCAACCCGATGTGTATACCTTTGGGAGCATACTTAAAGGTGTTGCGAGTGCTTCTCGACTTGACCTTGGGCAACAAGTCCATTCCTTCATTGCTAAGATGGGCTACGAGGACAATGTTTATGCAGGAAGTGCTCTGTTGGATATGTATGCCAAGTGTGGAGAAATTCATCATGCACATGCTGTGTTTAACAGCATGCCTCAACATAACTCAGTTTCGTGGAATGCACTTGTTGCTGGCTTCGTGCAAGTGGATGATCGGGAAACTGCATTTTGGTTATTGAACTGTATGGAGAGGGAGGGCGTTACACTTGATGATGGTACCTTTTCCCCACTTCTTACATTACTTGATGATGGTAAGTTTTACATATCAACAATGCAGCTTCATTGTAAGATTATAAAACGTGGTTTGGAGTTCAGTAATACTGTATGCAATGCGGCAATCACTTCCTATTCAGCATGTGGTTGCTTAGAAGATGCTGAAAGAGTGTTTGATGGTGCTGTTAGCACCCGAGATTTGGTCACATGGAATTCCATGATAGCAGCTTATCTAACCCATGATAAAGAGGAACTTGCATTCGAATTTTTCGTTGATATGCAAGGTTTTGGGTTTGAACCAGACATTTATACCTACACCAGTGTCATAAGTGCTTGTTTTGAAAAGGCACATATAGAACATGGAAGATCCTTGCATGCATTGGTCATTAAGAGAGGGCTGGAGCAATCAGTGCCAATCTGCAATGCAGTAATGGCTATGTATCTCAAATCTGATGATAGATTGATGAAAAATGCATTGAAGATATTTCACTCCATGGAGTTCAAGGATCGTGTTTCTTGGAACTCCATTTTGACTGGGTTCTCACAAATGGGGTTAAGTGAAGATGCCCTGAAATTGTTTGGGGATATGAGATCTTTGCTGGTGGATATTGATCACTATGCGTTTTCAGCTGTCCTTAGATCTTGCTCAGATTTAGCAACACTTCAGTTTGGTCAGCAGGTACATGTCTTGGCAATTAAGGCTGGCTTTGAGTCAAATGACTTTGTAGCTAGTTCGTTGATTTTCATGTACTCTAAATGTGGGATTATTGAAGATGCTCAAAAATCATATGAGGAGACATCTAAGGACAGCTCAATTACCTGGAATTCAATTATCTTTGCATACGCTCAACATGGGCAAGGCAATGTTGCACTTGACTTATTCTTCCAAATGAGAAAACAAAAGGTGAGGCTGGATCACATAACCTTTGTGGCCCTGTTGACTGCTTGCAGTCACATTGGATTGGTGGAACAAGGCCGTTATTTTCTAAAGTCTATGGAATCTGATTATGGAATCCCACCTCGGATGGAACATTATGCATGTGCAGTTGATCTCCTTGGAAGGGCTGGGCACCTAAATGAGGCAAAAGCCTTGATGGAGTCAATGCCATTTCAACCTGATGCAATGGTGTGGAAAACCTTTTTAGGTGCCTGCAGGGCTTGTGGGAACATCGATTTAGCTGCTCAGGTGGCAAGGCGTCTACTAGATCTAGATCCTGAAGAGCACTGCACGTATATTATACTCTCTAACATGTATGGGAATCTTAAAATGTGGGATGAAAAAGCCTGCATAACGAGGTTGATGAGAGAGAGGAAGGTGAAGAAGGTTCCTGGTTGGAGTTGGATGGAAGTCAATAATGAGGTCCATGCTTTCTGTGCTGAAGATCATTCCCATCCCCAATTCAAAGAAATAAACCGGAGATTGGAAGAACTGATGGAGGAAATCAAGTGGTCATATTCTGCTTCTAGTTTGGATGTTTTGATGCATGATATTTACAGTATAAATGGATGTTGTGATTTATACTGGTAACAGCAGGATATTGCTTATAATTCTGGCTTCAAACATATGGCATACAATCAGAGGAGGGGAAGTTCTGCACTACACTCGAGAGCAGAAACACAACCAGATGAACTTCCAAGAAATGGATATACAGTGCTCCTGTTTAACGCTCTTCCAGACATCAACGAGCTGGCATACTGATCTCTGCACAATTGCGCTATGACTTACATTTATACATGTATGAAATGGGAAAACATATTTTGTTGCTTTTATTTGTTCAGAGTTAAGCTGGATTTATTATCAGATGCAGGGACGAAGTCATTACTCAGTTCAATCATGGTGGCCTCATGGATCTCATAATAACAGCATGCAATCTCCTGTGGAGTTCAATTTCCAAGAAACCAGACATGGAATCATGAACTGATAATTCTCCCACAAATGAAAACGAAAATGCGAACTGGTTAAGCAGAACAAGTATAAAAGACATGACAGAATATTTGTTACAGAAACTAGATCTTACTAAACCTTCCTATTTGTGTTAGATTTGGTTAACACAAATTTCTGCAACTCTTTAGATGTGAAAATTACTGTCAATCTGCGCTTGTTGGCAGCAATAATGCACCACTCAGAAAACATCATATTTCGCAATCATGGCCATTTCTACGCATAATAAGGCATGCTTTTAGCAAGAAGATCAAGGAAGGATACAGCGTCATTATTTTCATAATTCCTTGGGTTGAGATTTGCTTAATAAGGATATTGTTTTCCTTTTTGCAGTGGGAAGAAAAGCTTGGAAGTTCTGTGTTGTTTTTTGAAGAGTACAGTTTACGGGGCATATTCTATCAGATTGGATACATGGAAGCAGTGATTTGGTCTTTCAATCGAACAAGTTACCCCGAGGATACTGTTCTCTATGAGCTCATTTTTACTACATTGGTTAATGCTACATTCTTTAGTTGGCAAACTGTGCAGGTGGATGTAGATGATTTCCATGGTCACCGCATTTTGCAGACATCATATATGGTTGCTCTCTCACTAAAGTTCTGGCTTCTTTGCTTTTATTCTACCTTTATCTGTCAAGGCTTATAATACAATTTACCGAACTACCAGGTATAAACAATTTTTTTGTTTTGAAATATTAGTTCTTACATTAACACAAAATCTTGGAGAGAAAACCTAGCAAAACGGCATTTCTAGCTTCCTTGAATCTTGGCAGGGAAAACCTAGCAAAACGGCATCTCTAGCTTCCTTGGCGTTTGTTTCATAGTGTCTAGAAGCATGAATCTCTGTGGAGCACGTACTTGCTGTGGCATTGACTCCATTATTATGGTGTGCTCGTTTAAAGTCAGTCGGAATCAGTTTCATGCACAATCTCTCCTCTCTCCCTTGCAACTACTCGGGACAGGTCAACTGTCCCGTTCAATTCCTGGCTTTGGTCAGCTAGAGGACTAGCCGTAGTTGAACTTAAAACACTTTCTCAAACCTGCATTCTTTTTTGCTTTCTTAACCCAACCAACGAGGCCCTGTTGGATTTGTTCCTCAAATATTACCTTTTGGAATGAACTTCCCATCTGCATCAGAAAAGTTTGTCAAGTCTGGATCAATCTCACACTAAGTAACAAAGGTAAAGTTTGGGTGGCAATTTAACTTGCCTGTGTTACCAATGGATAGAGAGGTAAGGTACTGTAGCTGCAGACAAACTGAACAGATGCCCTGTAAACATTAGAGGATCGGTGTTCCAAGAACAGAGTCGCAATTTATAGCTCAAACGGAAGAACATTAATGTGGTAGAATATCAAAGAAAAATCTTAACTTTACCCTATAACAAGTCTCGGGATAACATAGCCTACTTTCCCATAATGCAGGAGGTGAAACGATATTGCACCTGCATTTTAGCATCATATCAGCATATATGCCAGAAATAGTATGCAGGTAACAGCACATGTTTTTATGGAAGTGTTTGTTGAATCTTACCGCTATCCAGAAAAAGAATGCCAGTTCGAAGGAATTCTGGAATAGGATAATGTGAATCAAAAACAGCACAGCCTTGGGTTGTTTGAACCGAAACAAACTGTCTGAAGGTTGAACAACCAGCTCTCCTTTCACTGCTACATGTTTCTCAGCAACCTCTTGAGCCAACTGGGTAATTACATGTTCCAGTTTGGTTTACATGTTCCAGTTTGGTGCCCACGGCTAGTAGGAGTTGTAAAGGTAAAACAGAAAAGGCAACAATTCTGAAATTTTGATATACTCTCTTTCAATCCAGTTACCTAATGCATTCGGCAAACATCAGGATATTGAATCCTTAGCTCCAACCTCCAAGTTCAGTAAGATCAGCAAATTTTACTATATATTGCATAAACACAGCTCTCACATTTATATGAATACTACACCCAAAGAGAGATAGAAACCGTTACAAAATTAAATTTAAACGCACTTTTACTACAGAAGCAGCAACTTCAACCAGGAAAAATGAATAATAATGTGGTTGGGCACTCAGGGGCGAACGCCTTACAACGAGGGGAATGAATAAGATGTAGAAATATGCATGCCAACCTGCATAACAACATAGAATGATGTCATAGTTCTAAAGAGTCTTATGACTTGGATTTGGAATTTTACGCAGCACAGAAACGAAATAAACAAAACAATTCCAAAACCTAGAATTGCAGAAAGTGATCTCGAGAGAATCAAGTTTTATTGAATTATAATATCGAATAGAAGTCCCCTATAAACATCACCAAAATCAAGTATTTATAGTCCTAAACATGTCCTAAAAATTAAGAAATAAAATAGTTATTCTACCAACTCAGGAGTCTTAAACAATTTAGAAATCTAAGAGAAAAGCAAAATATGGGCTTCACGTTATTGCAGCACCGCTGGCAAAGAACTTTGCTATTATGATGCCCCATTATCAACTTCTACTTGCAAAGAAGTCGACCTCGAGTTCTAGTCGGCATAATCCAACTTACAATCATGGAAATATGGTGAAAGGTCTGCAACATTAAATGTAGAAGAAATGTTACCCATTCATAACGGTACCTCAACAACGTAGTCATTGTCATTAATTTTCTTTTTAATCTTGAATGAACCATATTTCTTCTGCTGAAGCTTATGACTGCCCCCAACAATTATATTCTTACTCAAGAATACCATGACTTCATCTCCAACATCAAACAATTGCACTCTCCTTCGTGGATCAACATAGGCTTTGTACCTTGCATTTGCTTTCTCAATATTTACCTTTGCCTCCACTTGAATTTCTTAAGCCTCTTTAGCTAACTTCTTAGCACAAAAAAGAAATTTAGAAGATTTTGACAACTTCACAAGATCAAGAGCATGATTTGGTACCTTGATATAAACAACTGAAAATGGAGAACGACCAAGGCCACTATGAATAGCATTTTTGTAGGCAAATTCAGCTTGTCCAATCAGAAAATCCCAACTCTTTGGCTTGTCATGACATATACATCTTACCAAATTTTCCAAAGTTCGATTTACTACCTCTGTCTGGCCATCAATTTGTGAGTGAACTGTGCTACTAAACTTAGGAGTAGAATCAAATAATTCCTAAAAAGTCCTCTAAAAGTGACTCAAAAATTTAGTATCACAATCAAAAGTAATTGATTTAGGAAAACTGTGAAGTCTCACCACTTCTCTAAAAAAAGAGCTTTGCAATTGCAGTAGCATCAGCTGTCTTTTTACAAGGTAGAAAATTTGTCATTTTTGAAAATCGATCAACCACTACAAAGATAGAATCCATACCTCTTTGTGTTCTTGACAATTCTAACACAAAGTCCATAGACAAATCTTCCCAATTAGCATTAGGAATCGACAATGACATGTACAAACTAGCATTAGAAGCATGTTCATTGTAAGTTTGGCAAGTTGTACACTTTTCTACAATGGAAACAATATCCTTTCTCATCTTTGGCCAATAGTACCTCTTCCTTACTTCTTCAAGAGTTTTGTCCCTGCCAAGATGACCAGCTAAGCCTCCACCATGTAGTTCTCTAATCACCTTCTCTCTAAGTGACGTCCTTGGAAGACAAAGTTGGTTTCCTTTCATCAAAAATCCATCCTGCACATAAAAATCATCATGGTTTTTTTTTTCTAAGCACAAATTCCATATTTCCTTGAAGTCTCCATCATCCATGTACAATTCTTTTAAATATTCAAGACCATCCACTTCCATACTCAAGGTTTTAATCGTGGCAACCCTTCTACTTAACGCATCAGCCACAATATTTTTATTTCCATATTTATGAACTAGTTTGTATGAAAATTTATCAACCAAAGCTGACCACCTAGCATACATCTTCGTTCTCAATTGCTTCTGACTTCCTAAATACTTCAAGGCTTAATGGTCTGTGTATAAAATAAATTTTTTCCCAGTCAAATAATGTTCTCAAATCTTCAAAGCTCTCACAATAGTATAAAATTATTTATCATATATAGCTCATTTTTTCCTTGCATCACACAACTTCTCACTGAAGAAAGCAATTGGCCTCTTTTCTTGAGACAATACAGCTCCTATCCCAACTCCACTAACATCACATTCTACTTCAAATAATTTATTAAAATCGCACAGAGCTAAAACAGGTGCTGTGCATAACTTATCTTTGATAGGTGCAAAACTTTGCTCTTGTTCTTCTCACCATTTGAGTCTTCCCTTCTTTAAGCACTCAATAATAAGAGCGACAATGTTGCTGAAATTTATGATAAAACGTCTATAAAATGTTACAAGTCCATAGAAGCTTTTTACATCCCCAACATTTTTAGGTATAGGTCATTCCCTAATAGCCCTTACCTTCTCATCATTAACCTTCACACCATCCTTCCCTATGACAAAACCGAGGAATAACAAACATTCAGCCTGAAAATACACTTCTTTAAGTTGACATATAATTTATTTTCCCTCAATACTTCAAAGACACTTCTCAAGTGATCAAAGTGCTCTTCTTTTGACCTACTGTAAATAAGGATGTTATCAAAATATACCACCATAAACTTGCCTGTAAAAGGCCTGAGAACTTGATTCATTAACCTCATGAAAGTGCTAGGGGCATTGGTTGGCCCAAAAGGCATCACCAACCACTCAAATAATCCATCTCTAGTTTTGAAAGCAATCTTCCTCTCATCTCCCGGCCTAATTTGAATTTGGTGATAGCCACTTCTAAGATCAATTTTAGAAAAAATTACTGCCTCATTAAACTGATCCAACATATCATCCAACCTCGGTATAGGAAATTTATAACCAATAGTAATTTTATTGATCTCTCAACTATCCACACACATCCTCCAACTGCCATCTTTCTTAGGCGTTAGTAAAGTAGGAATAGCACATAGAATGAGGCTCTCTTTAATATACCCTTTTCTAATCAACTCCTCCACTTTCTCCCTCAAAATCTCATTCTCCTTTGGACTCATTAGGTAATGAGGTAGGTTAGGCAAACTAGCCCTAGGAACCAAGTCAATTTGGTGTTGGATATCTCTCATAGGAGATAATTCACTGGGTAATTCATCAGGCACTACCTCTACAAATTCCTCTATAATGAGTTGTACCTCTAAGGAAATTTTGCTTTCTTCCTTCTCACTCTCTTCTTCCCCTTTTAATATCAATAAGTGTACCTCCCTTGTTTCTTTCATTTCATTCACAAAGCTTCCCCTATTATTCTCTACTTCTAAAAGTCACTTCTTTACCTCATTTGGCTTTGATGTCTTTTTCCCACCTATAGGTACAAATTTATACCTTACTCCATCTTTCAAAAATCAATACATATTCACCCTACCAGAGTGAGATGCATCAACATCATATTGTCATGGTCTTCCTAACAAAATTTGGCATGCATCCATATCTACAACATCACAATAATGTTCATCTGAGTATTTACCGATAAAGAATGGTACCTTACATCTTTCTGTGACATAAATATCACCCACATTTGTGATCAATGCAATACTGTAAGGGTCCAGATGGGGTTCGGTTGGTATCTTCAATTTCTGTACTGTTGATTTCCTGATGATATTCTCTTGACTTCCTCCATCAATGATTAGTTCACAAAGATGACCTTCTACTATGCATCTAGTGCGAAACAATTTATGTCTTTGCAAATTTTCATGTTCTTTCCTGGAAATCATCACCTCCTAATGACACCCACAAAAGCATCTTCTTCATACAAGTTATCATCTTCATCTCCATTAGGTCCGCATTCTTCTTCCTCATATGCTTCTTTAGTTTGCTATACTATATTAACATATTTTCTTCTTGAACACTCATTAGAATGATGACCAGGTTCTCCATATTTAAAACAATTGAAAGGAGTAGGTTTCGTGTAAAGGTTTGTACTTTTAGGAATCAAGGTGGTTTGCTTGCTTGAATTTCCACTACTATAATTATTTCCCTCTATACCGGTACCTTGCATATGAGTGGAGTTTATAACTTCCTTTCCCTTTTCACTAGCGGACCTTTCGTTGTTCCATGTTTTTCTATTCTCTCTTGATTTTTGATTAATCAACATCTCAACTCTCATAACTAAATTCCTTGCATCATGAACATTCAAAGCAGTCTGAATACCAATCTTTTATCTAATTGTCGATTCCAAGCCTTTTAAGTATCTAGCAGCTTGTTGTGGTTCGCTTTCTGCCAAATTATTGTGAGCTGCCAATCTCAAAAATTCTGTTGTATATTCATGGATGCTCTTTCTTCCCTGTACGCAATTTTGATAAGCATCGAACAAATACTGCTCATAATCCGGAGGTAAGAATCTCCTTTCCCAAGAAGACACAGGAGCTCGCCCTTCTCTTCTCCTATTGTCTTTCAATTAAGTCCACCATACTGAAGCTCCTCCCTTTAACCTATAAGCAACCAATTTTTCCTTCCTCTCCTCTGGAATTTCTGTGTAGTCAAAGAACCCATCTACTTCTTCTAACCAATCTAGGAATCCCTCTATATCAAGGTCACCATTAAAGGATGGAATATCTACCTTCAATCTGTATTCATGGTCACCTCCTCTTTCCCAACGACGGTCCTCTCTTTGTATAATTTCTTCGTCATCACTGGAGTCGTTAGTTCTCATAGCAGGAGCTGGAATTCGAGGTCGTTATGCAGGGGCAACTTCCCTGGCAGCTTCATCCCCTATTCTTTGGTTATTGTCACCTTACAACAAAGTTTGCAACTGCTTATTGATTGTAGTCAATTGTTGTTTGATGTTACAAATAGAGGTCCTGTGTTCTTCGAGCTTTCTCCAAATAGTAGGTAATCCCTGATCACCATCATTAAGATTATTGGCCATTGTCAGATTGAACAAACTTCGTGAGATTCAAAGATATGATACCATCTGACGCAGCACGGAAACGAAATAAGCAACAGAATTCCAAAACCCAAAATTGCAAAAATTGATCTCGAGAGAATCTAGTTTTATTGAATGAAAATATCGAATAAAAGTACCCTATAAATATCACCAAAATCAAGTATTTATAGTCCTAAACATATCCTTAAAATCAGGAAATAAAATAGTTGTTTTACCAACTCAGGAGTCCTAAACAAAAATAGAAATATAAGACAAAAACAAAA
>JANQAP020000007.1:5055380-5066498 GCA_026874005.2 Erythroxylum coriaceum
TCCTTATATATGCATTTGTAATCTCTCTAAGATACACACATTTTTTTGAATCAAAAATTAAGAGAGAATTTGCTTTTTCAATTTATTATCTTTCCTTGGGTTTTTTTAGTTTCCAAAAACTAATAGGGTTTTGTTTTTTTACAAAAACACTCATCCTTTTCATCCATTTTCTTATTCAATCCCGTTGCTACACCTTTCCAACACAGTCGATCTAAATCATCCATAACTTTTAAACCATTGATCTAATTGAAAAACTTCCTTCATCAAAATTGTATCCCACTTCTTGCTCTACAATTTTGCCTTAAGAATCACCTCCAAATTCTAAGCTATTTGTCTAAAATTTACCTTACAATCTGCCTGTTTGTTTGTATTCGGGAAATTCTAGATTTTACAAAACTTCAACCATTACCCCTAAACACCATAGCCACCACTTCCAGCCACTTTAGACCACCAAACTCCATCAATTAGGGTGTAGGCCGATATTGAACTAAAGAACTAGGTCCCTACAGAATTCTCCATTTTTATCATTTTTTGCATGTTTTCTTTAATTTGTTTTTATTAGTCTAGTTCTATTTTATTTTCTTATTTCAAGATCCAAAACCCCCTGTTAAACCTAAACACCAGTTAATTTGATTTTATAAACTTTACACATACTCTCTGTGGGATCAACCTAGACTCACCACTGCTACAGTAGTAGTTTAGTTATTTTATTTTGACTAGCGTTACGATGCACAGGTCAATCATACAAGTTTCAATAAAAAATTGAAGCCCCTCTATCTTATATCTTAGATCTAACATAGAAATGATTGTTGTGATATATGCTATCATAAACTAATAAGCATTGAATTTGTCCATTGTCTGCTCTTCCATGTTTTGAATTACCTTAATAAAATAAAAATCTAGAAAATGCTCGATTAGTCTCACATATGGTTGAAGCAAACGTGTGACGTCAAATATTTCATTCTTAAGAACAACTTAGTAATATTATGAAACATCGCCAACTTTGTACAAATTACTTTAGCCAACTCTGATTGCTTCTCTTTTGACAAGAAATTATAATGAGAATCTCTTTGTCTCAACCTGGTGAACAGTTTAACAAATTTGATTATCGACTCTAACATCTTGAATGTTTAATTCCATTTGGTTGGACAATCAAAAACTAACTTCTTTATGCATGTAATATGTTGTTATATAGCTATGTCAAAATTTTGAACTCTTTCGGGTGTTACACAATAATATACTTTACTATTCCAAATTACCTCTACCCCTTCCTTTATTACCTCTAACTCTTCCTTCACTATCAAATTTATGATATATGTAAAACAATGTGTATAAAATAACCTCCTATCCATCAATAAGCTCCCAACTTGTAACTGATACCTCACTTTTCTTTCATAGCATCATTCATGCTATAATTGTCTAAAGTTATGGTTGAGAGTTTGGTGTCGATGTTCTAATCCATTAAATGCTCAACTAATACAATTCTTTTCACTTGTATGCAATGTTGGCACATAAATAAACCTATCATTTAAAAATTTAAAAATATCAATTATAACATAATCATTAAATAAATGATAGTAAAATTAAATAATATTATTTACCTCAAGATTTGAATGCATAAAGTTATTGTTAACGTAATGTGTCATCATTGCTATATATTTGATAGTCAAAATCACTCAATAAAGAACTTAAAAGAAAATATAAAGCAATAAACTTAATATTTGATTGTCAAAATCACTCAATAACACTGCTTATGTTTAAACAAACTAACAAGGTATCAATTATATGGAAGATATTTTGCAAGCCTAAAGATAGAGAATTTTTAACATGAAACTTTTATCAAATATAGAATTAGTATAAACAAATAACTAAAATTAGGATTGTTGATCAAAAGAATCCCTAAACATGCAAATACTATCAACATTCACATTAATGAGCAAGATTTGTTTTATTATCAAGCATAATAAATATTAAGGCACTTCATTTTATTGATTATATGACTAATTGGAGTGAAATCTGTAAACATACAATTTCATAGGCAAACGAATATACACAAATTAATTTCAAAATGGACAAACTTGGAATTAAAATAAAAAAACTTTGACTAAGCAGAAGTCATACATATCAAATATTCACATCATATGTAACATCAAATAGCATATGATGATGAATATAATTCTTCATAAAATCATGATAGCAATAAAAACACAATGGATAATGATGAGTTCAACATGTTTAGTACATTCCAGTTAGTGGTAATTTGTTTGAAAATTTTCCTTCTTATTTTGGAAATTTTAAGCACTTTAAATACAAATAAAATATTTGTGTTTTGTTCATTGTTTTATTTTGGGAGATAGAAGAAGTAGGGAAAAATTAGTGTTCATATTTATACATGTTTCAAAAACTACAAAGGATAGGAAACATACGAATACCAACCTAAATGTTAAGGAGAGTTTATAAGTGAATGCTTTCATTGAGGACTAAAACAAGGTCAAGCATTAAATGAAGATTTAGATGTTATAAGAGAAACGAATTTCCAAAGATCAAGGTTTAGGAACAAAAAAACAATTGGTAAAATTTGTTGTAGGCATATAGTGGACGTGAATTTAGTAGTTAATGATAGTAAAGGGCTATCCAAGCTTTTATTCATGAAGGACTAAAAACACTAGCAAAACAATAACAAAATAAAAGTTTTTACCATGCACTACATAGTTACAAAAGTAGAAGGCTACAAACGCAAAATTAATTTGACAGAACTAAAAGCCCCAAACAATTCCAATTATTATTATGAGAAAACAAAGAGGACATACATGTCCTATTTCATTCAATCGTAATGCTAAAAATGCATCCATATTTTTTAGCTCATGCATTGCTAACTAGGTTTATGATAAGGAGGCAAAAGGCTAGATAAAGAATAGAGTCACACTTCATATTGAATATGAAAACAGATGTACTTTATAAACACAACTAGGGAAATTATTTGTCTTACCTAATTCCATTAAGAAACTACTTAGAATTGTGAGTAAATTATTTAAAATATACATAAATTTTCTTAAATGTGCCCTTTCATACAATGTATCCCAATGGTATTTTATGTTTGTATTATCTTAACATATTTATGTACACTTAAATAAATGTGAAATATTCACTTTTAATATTGGTTGCTACCTTAATGCTTTAAGGCATGTTCTCTACCTAAAACATATTGGCTATAAAAATCACCTTAAAAATGAGTTATTACTATGATAATATCATTTATACATTATTTTGTTGTCTTTTTCTTCAGTTTGTAATGTTTGTGAGCAAATTTCTTTTTTCTTTCAATGAAACTATAACTTAACTGATTTATAATGATTTAGGAATTGTATTTTCAATTGTTAATGCATTGATTGATGTTGAACAAAGTAAATTTATTCAACATTCAATAATAAACTGGGCCACAGTGCAGGATACAATCTTTTGTGAACCCTGATTATAGCTAGCTAACTTTTAGAAAAAAACAATGAAAAATCCAATAAATAAAGCACTTGATGAAAACAAAAATTGCCTAGTTGAGAAAGAGAAAGAGAGAGAGAGAGAGAGTGAGAGGGAGGGAGGGAGAAAGATAGCAGTGGCAAAGAGTGAGAAAGAAAGAGCAGCAACATAAAATAGATAGAGAGAGGCGATAATTTTAGGTAATAAGACAAAGGAGAGAGGAGAGCATAATGTATTGCTATAGTGAAAACAATAGAGGAGGAGGAGAGTAACATTTATAACTTTTGGAAAATAACTTTTTTAATTGGAAAAATGGTGTCAGTTCAATAATATAATATGTGGTCTTCTGAGTTCGGGATAGGTTAGGCTGTAAAGTCTAAGTCCTAGCAAATTTGGTATGTGCTTAATTAATTAATTATTTATTCCCTACTGCTTATTGATTAATGTTTATTTTACATCTAAGATACTTATTTTGGTCCATATTTTGGTTTAGGTGTAACTTAGAAAAGAAAGAACCAAAGTAACTAAATTCATAACTTTAGTGCAGTTTTACTAATGTTTGGTCTTATTTGCCTTCGTGGAGCAAAAAGAGAGTGAAATTGGGATAGAGAACAAAAAAATTACAGTCATTTTAGAGTCACACACCTAGGTGAAGAAGTACACACCCATATACGTGACTTACACGTTTGTGTGAGAGACCATGCAAGTCACTATAAACATGTATGCTTTCAAAAGTGATGTTTTAACCATGTGGAAATGTACACGCCCGTGTAAGTTACTTACAAGATCGTATCCCTTGCCATGTAACTCACCAGAAGCATGTGTGTCTTTGTGATTTTTTAAGGATTAGTGTACATGGTCACTGACACGACCATGTAGCTGATTGTGTACACTTTATAAACCCTAATTATTAAGTATTAAAGGTAATTAAGGAGGATAATAATGGGATATATAGGAGGGACATCAAGTGAAGCTTATTCTTCTCTTTAGATATATGCTTTAAAGAACTTTGAGCGGCCAATTCTCTTCCTTCCAGTTCAAAAGAGATATCTAGGCCTAATAACGCATTTGTGTATTAATCAATCCTAATAACATTGTTCCTATCTCTATTTTGAAATTGATGGTGTTATTCTGTGTATAAAGTTTATGATTTATGTATGAAAAATTTAAATAAGATTTGTTAGATCATTTATGTATAGATTTACTACCATAAATTTAATTATAATTAATATTAATTATTAATCTGATTCATGTTTGAAAAAATAATGATGTGCATCATTAGGGATATCATATCATATGGTTAGTAATCCGAGCTTTATATTAACATATTTTCCTAATTCTTAATGTTATTGTTATATTAAATCTAGAGAGCCTGTTTTAGGTTGTCTGATAGTTATATCGAACTAAAGAGCTTGTTTTAATTAGTTACAATCTAAAGGAAAATTGGTATTAACATAGCTTGTTGTTAATCAATAGTTAATAAATTGTAAAGACAAGGACAAAAACAACGCTATACTTGATTATGTATGTTCATGTGAAGGTTGAGATTGAATTGAGTACTATGATTAAGTCTATTGATTACTCTTTGTAAATTCGAGTTGTTTAATTTAATCTATTTTGTAGTTTAATTTTATTTAGTTACATTAATCAAATTCATCTAAAACACCACTATTATTACATTTAATACAAAAATTAGTCACATGCTTTTTGTGGATATGATCCTTTCTCACCGTTGTTACAAGTTTAGTTGTGGACTTAGGTTTTAATTTTTAATGTATTCGACTCACATCAAAATCTTGGCACCATTACTAAGGATTGGTGTTGATTTAGATTTTTTTATTTAACATTAATTGGTTTATTGAAAATTTGTTTATAATCAATTTTTATATTTATTTCCTAATCTTTTATGCTAGTTAATGTTTGTGCATTACAATAACTAGGTCTCCTTATCAAGGTCCTTTACAATTTGATCCAAAGATTGAAAGAGCATTGCGTATATTGTATAGGGAGAACAAGATGACTTAAGGAATAAAGCAAGGAACTGAACCAGAAATGACCACTAGTGATTTAGAAAAAGTTATCGGCCATCCTAAATCTCTAAAGGAGCTAGCTGCCCTAGATTTGAATAAAAAATCTCTTTGCCTTACTTTCTCTAATTTTTCTAAACAGGTTACTTTAAACCTTAAGTTTGGATTGATTCACCTTTGTCTTAACTTTTATGGTCTTACAGGTGAGGATGCTCATAATAACCTTAAGGAGCTCGATGTAATTGGTCTAAGTATGAAACCTCAAAGGGTGACAAAAGTGTAGATCATGTTGAGAGCTTTTCCATTCTCATTAAAAGATGTGATAAAAGATTGGCCCTATAATTTACCTAAGGAGCTTGTTACCACATGGATTGAAATGAAGAGTTTATTTTTGGAAAAGTATTTTCTAGTATCGAAGACGACAAGCATAAGGAAAGAAATTTGTGAAATCAAGCAACATAATGAAGAATGCCTTTACAAGTATTGGGAGTGCTCCAAGAAGTTATATGTCAGCTGCCCCCATCATAGTATCATGGAATAAATCCTTATATAATATTTCTACAAAGGATTTTTACCTATAAATAGGATTTTAGTTAATGTAGAAAGTGGAGAGATAATATGTGATTTGGTTATGTTAATTGGCCTTATCTCTTTTGTTTTGGATTGATTTTGGTGCTTAATTAATAGAATTAATATTTGTTTTATTTTAGGAGTTGACAAGTGGATATTGGATGAAATTGGATCATTATTTGTTAAAACCATGAATTTTATAAAAAAGATGACAAATTGCTATAGTTGATAAGGCGAGATCACGACTAAAGCCAAATTCACTCCAAGAGTTTTATTTCAATTAGGAGACTTATTCTTAGTCCTATTATGTAGGGATTTGAATTTGTTTAGAAGATAGTCTCTAGAATATTGAAAGAAGATAGTTTTTAAGTAGGAAAAGAAGAGGAAAAACATTACACACACCTTATCCTTAACTCTCTTATCATTTTTCTTTATACTTCTTTCTATATTTCATATTTTATTCTATTTTTTATGGTTAAATTAAAGCCAAGAATGTCTAAATCCAAATATTCTGATTCAAGGGGATTCAAAACTCTAGTTGTAACCTTGTGAATTTTTGTTCCAAACTTAGATTTTATTTTAATTTAAATATTTCTTATTTTATGTTTTTTTATTTTATATGTAATCAATATAGATTGATTTGATAAATTAATTTGATGTTGATTATTTTGTAGTTATCCATGAATTTAGTTATCTATAATTGTCATGAATGATTGGTGCAAATAGAAAATAAGTTATTTATAAATTTGCACATTTAATTTATAAGAAACAAGAAAACTAAATTGAATAGTTATAACTATCTCAATTATTTAATTTAGGGTTTAATATTTTTCACTAAGCTTATTGATATCATTTAATTAATATGGATTGCTATCATTGGTTATTTTATTGCTATACATGAATTAAATGATTTTTAATTATCATGAATGATTGGTACAAGTAGCAAATAGGTTATTTATGAATTTTCATATTTAACTTATGAGAAACAAGAAAAGTAAATTGAATATTTATCGCTATCTCAAGTATTTAACTTAAGGTTTAGTCTTCCTTACTAAGCTTATTGTTATCATTTAATTGATATGAAATGTTATCATCCTAATTAATTTACAATAAGTTTTGATTTGAATGTTAGGTTTGAACCAATTAATTTAGAAAATTTTAAGACTTATTAAGGCTATCCTATTTAGTTTTGGACTAACTACTTGAATTGTGAAAACTATTATTTTTAGACCAATGATTTATGTTACAATTGGATGGGGTCTTTCCGTTGACTTGGAGTTAATTGCCATTGAATTCCTCACTTTAATACTTAGTTAATCTGTTTTGAAATATATTTTATTAGTTAATTAATTATAAATCCCACATTTTGTTTTATCAATTGAAATTAAGAAATTAATATTTAGTTGTCTTGGGAATCGATCTGGTTGTATGACTACTATAAGAGTTTAGTGATTTATAATTAATTTTGGGGGCTTCAACAACCCGTCCAAAATTTTGGTGCCATTATTGGGAAATTATTTTAGTTTCTTTGCATTATTTTATAGTTTACTACTAATCTCTTGTCTTATATGACTCATTCTTGGAAGACAGGTGAATTAGAATATATTCCAAAAATTGAGAAGAAAATGTGTCATTTAAGGAAATAAACTAAGCAAGGAAAAAGTCATTCACCTCTAAAAGTGAAAGTTGAGATAGATATAACAATTAGTGAATATTCAAAATTTCAAGAAGTTAAAGAAAAGATGGCAAATCCTAACATTAGAACATTGAGGAAGTTAACAGCACCAAATTTGAATCAATAACCCTTATGCATAAGATTTCTAGATGTGGAGGTGGATTTTGAATTGAAATCAGGTTTGATTCACTTGCTTCCTATCTTTCATGGTCTTGCAAGTGAATATCCACTTAAACACTTGAAAGGATTCCATGTTATTTATTCTGGAATGAAGCCACAAGGATTGAAAAAAGAACAAATTAATCTTAAAGCATCTATATTCTTGTTAAAAGATAAGGCAAATGATTGGCTTTAGTATCTTCCCTATAACTCAGTGACAATATGGAATGAAATGAAAAGATTTTTCTTGGAGAAGTTATTTCCTGCATCACAGGTTTCAATATAAGAAATGAGATATGTAAGATAAGACAATTAACTGGATAATCATTATATGGATATTGGAAGAGGTTTAAAGAGTTATGTGATAGCTGCCCACACCATCAGTTTCTTGAGCAACTTTTGATTCAATACTTTTACGAAGGGTTACTACCAATGGATAGAAGCATGGTGGATATAGCTAGTGAAGGAGCTTTAGTAAACAAAACACTAGAAGTGACCAAAAAATTAATTTCAACCATATTCAAAAATTCTCAACAATTTGGTACAAGGATGGATGAAGCTGTTAAGCATATGAATGAGGTAATTAATACTAACCTTAAGGATAACAATTCAAATTTAATTGTTTTAGTTTGTTAAATGGCTATAAGTCAATTGCAACTAATACAAGTGAGCAGAATATGTTCATTCTTTAGGGATCCTACAAATATATGCCTTATATTGCAATAAGACTCCCTTCAAGAAACTAATGTAATAGGGGGATTTCTAGTTAACCTCAATGAAAGTATGACCTTTATTCCAATCATTATAATTTGGGATGGAGGAATCATCTGAACTTAGCTATAGAAATCAAGGAGAACATAAATATACTATAATCACAAATTCAATAGACAACCTCAAGCACCTACATAAGATTAATTTCAATCTTCAAATTTAGGTATGTCTTTAGATGAAAATTTTAAGGCACTTGCTACTAATACTCAATAATTTCAACAAGAAATAAGAGTAAGCTTTCAGAACTTAGGAAATCAGAACACTCAATTGGCCATCTCTGTTAGTAAATTGGAAGCCCAAGTATAAAAAATTTTCCTCCATAAACGATGGTGATTCCTAAAGAGAATATGAGTGCAATAACATTAAGAAGAAATCATATTGCTCAATTGGTCAACTCTGTTAATAAATTAGAAGTGTAAACTTCAAAAAATTACCTTCACGAATGGTAGTGAATCTTGAGGAGAATATAAGTGCAATGACATTGAGAAGTGGGAAGGAAGTTCAATACAAATCTTCTTACCAATGGAGGTAGAAAAGTATGAAGAAGGAGAAAAGAAATATGAAGTTCCAACTCAAGATGCAATAAAAGAAATCTTTTATTTTTCTTTACCTATATCATCTAATGTACATGTACCTCCTTTCCTTTGCAGGTTGGTTAAATTAAAAGAAGAAGAATGCGAGAAAGAGATCTTAGAGACCTTCAGAAATATGGAAATCAATATACCACTTCTAAAAACTATCAAGCAAAATCTAAAATATGCAAAGTTCTTCAAAGAACTATGCACAAATAAAAGAAAGCTGAAGGATAAAAAGAGAATAATTTTGGGTAAGAATGTATCAATTGTGATAAATAGAAAATTACCATAAAAAAGTAAAGATATATGTATGTTTACACTGTCTTGCGCCATTGGTGATAAAAAAATTGAGTGTGCCATACTAGACTTAGGTGCATCTATCAATTTTATATTGTACTTAATTTATCGAGCTTTAAATATGAATTCCTTCCATTAAACTAATGTGATTATTTAATTATGTGTCCTATAAGTGATATAGAGAATGTTTTAGTCCAAGTTAACAGTTTGGTATTTTTAGTAGACTTTTACATATTGAAAATGGATGTAGATAATATAGGACGTTCAACTTTGATTTTGTTGGGAAGGTTGTTCATAAAGATGACTAAAACAAAATTTGATGTGGATAAGAGTACTTTTTTTGTTGAGTTTGATGAGAGATAGTGAAGTTTAGTATTTTTAAAGCAATGAAGTACATTAAGGATTTTCACTCCATTTATCATATGGATATTACGGATTCAATTATTCAGGATATTTTTAAAGAAGAAATCGTTGATGATGAGTTAGAGTTTAATGCTAAACTAGAAATGAATGAGAAATTTGATAAAACCTATGAAATTGTAGAAGCATTATCAGTGATTCTAAGAGATTTCCAAAATTTAAATGATGAAATTAATTTAACTCACAAGAAAATATTGCCTTCTATTTTATAAGCTCTAAAGATAGAATTAAAGGCCTTACTTGATCATCTGACGTATGTCTATTTGGGTGAAGGAGAGTCACTACATGCGATCGTCTAAAAAGAAATTGACTACAGGGTAAGAGGATAGGCTAGTAGCACTTATAAAGGAGTATAAAACTATGATAGGTTGGACCTTGGTTGATATAAAAGGCATAAGTCTAACAATTTGCATGTATAGAATTCTTTTGGAAGAGAATGCTAAGCTAATAAGGGAACCATAAAGGAGACTCAATCCAATAATGAAAGATATGATAATGAAAGAAATTCTAAAACTTTTGGAGGTAAGGATAATCTATCCTGTTGGGCCTCGAATTTTTTTTTACTATTTTAGTAAGCATGAATTGAATGATTTTGGGTGATCTTGTTGGATAAATTATATTTTTTTATTGGAGTTTAATTATTAAGTCAAGTTTAGGAGGACTTATTTCATGTATTGGTGGAAATTGGAAGTATTAAATTGAAGAATTAAGAATGCATAAGGGTATTTTGGGTAGATGACTAAGGTTAGAAGTTTTAAGGCATTAAAGGAAAGGCAAATTGGACTTTTAACACTCATGAGGGTAGAATGGGAAGAGGAAAAGATTGTCTTGTAAATAAGAAGACAAAAACATGAAGAAGAGAGAGAAAAAGAAGAAGAGAAATTTCGGTGGAGTTAAAAGAATAGAGCTTTAAACTAGGTCATGATCTTTCTTAGTCTTAAAGAGAGAATCTGAGGTTACTTAAGAAGGGAAAAAGAAAGAGGAAGGGAAGAGCTTTCTTTAGAGCTAAGAATCTCATTGTTTGGTGAAGATTCAACGTATGTTGATGTTAAATCTTTTGGATTTTTGGATGAGTTTTTGGTTCAAAGAGCTTAAGAAATATATAGATTTAAGTATTCTAGGATCTATTTTAGTGAATGTGCCTTATGGG
>JANQAP020000007.1:5067836-5084236 GCA_026874005.2 Erythroxylum coriaceum
CTAATTTCTCCGATTAATCTCTCGTGTACCCGTTTTTTTTATAATTCAACCCGTTATCTGGAAACGGGATGTTACACTAATGGGTTCTATAGCACATTGGTAACTCTTTAAATAAGAATCATGTTTATAACATCGATTGACATAAGCATAGATATCCTCCCTTTGATAAGATATACAATCCACAACATGTTTACATGGAATTCCAATTAAATCCCATAATTTACATTAACAAGTTCGTGCTTACAAGTTAACGATGTACTTGTCCGCAAAAATAGTGACTTCAAATTTCAAATTTCCATTTGTCCTGATCATACAATGTCTTGCATCCTATTTTGCTACCTCTATTTCTTCCTCACTTTAAGGCATATATCATCAATAGACTTCAACTCCTCCATTACCTCATCGAAATCAACTTCCGTTATGCAATTCAACGCTTTCCAAAATAAACTCCTTTATGTGTGGCCTTTATGAACACTTGACCAATTTGCATATAAATGACAGACACATTTTTATATTCAGCTTCTGGAAACAAATTCTTTAATGCTTTTGCTAGACCTTGTAAAAAAAAGGTAACATAAATTAATAAAATATTGATCACATAAACAAATGAACATCAGATATATGGATATTTAAAGTTTACCTTTTACTAATCGCTAACAAAAGTCTATAAATTTTCACTTATGTCGAGATCTTCTGCAAGAATGCTCAAAACCAATTCCATGATTGGTACTTTTATCCCTCAACTACAACCCAACATATATGAAACATCTAATTGTTTTCTTCATGACCTACTGCAGATAATCATGCACCACCAAGGAATGTCTTCAAAAAACATGCATCTAACCCAATAATATTCCTGCATCCACCAAGAAAACCATACTTTAAAGCACTAAATCCCACATAAAATCTTTTGAATATTGATTTCCCGACATGTTCATCAAAATCAATTTCAATAATATTTTTCCATCTTTGTCATTTCGTCTTAACTCATGTCTATAAGACCATAAATTCGTATAATGACCTTTTATAGATCCTCGAAGCATGGTAATATCTTCACACTTAGCCCTATAACATTGAGATTTAGTGACCTGTAGTACATATTTTGATTGGAGATCATCCATCATTTCACTAATATGCCAATTCAGGTTCCTCCTAAACTTATGTATGAATTCATTTGCTATCCATTTCTTGTTAGCTTACTTGTTCCTCTACACTTTACTGCAATTACAAGTGTTTTCTACGCTTTTTACAGCAAATGTTTTCTAATTTCCAATCTAGCTAGCATACACCCAGAAAGGACATTGTGCCTCATAAACTCCTTTCATTCTTACACCAGATCTGGCCATCGAAACATTATAGTCGTTTATAATTTCATACTTCCTTATTGCTTCCCTTAACTATTTCTTGTCCTTGAACTTCATTCCGATTTTAAACTTAAAATCTTTCATTACAACTTTTGGATTAAAATGAATGTATTTCTTATTTGGTATCAATGTTTCATCATTATTACAAACTGCTGATTGAATTTCAGCATCACTGTCATCATAATCACTATTTCCACAATGTGAACTTCCTTCTTCTCTTCCAGAATCTTTGGAATGATTATCAACTTCATTGAAATTCCTTCCACTACCTCCGACACCATTGACAACATTGTCGCATTCAAGCTCACTTTGCAAAATCTTCCCACATCTCTTCTCATTTGTTCTTGCAAAAACATATTCTTCATCATCAATTCCAAATAACTCCTCATTAACTAAATCATCCATAGAATCACTATCCTACATAACAATGAAGTCCTCATCTTGCTTCAATTGAACTTAGAACAACCTCTCATCATCATCATCATCAAATTCATTGTGAATATCAGAGACTAACTCTTCACCATCTGTTGCAGGATGTTCATAACCATGATCGTGGTAGATTTCAACATTCTGATAATTTGCAATTTTTTAGAGCATAGCCAACATGTCCTTGTCATGCTCTAAGCTTAACTCCATCAAGCTTCTAATAGACTGATATTGAAATTTGTTAAACGTAGAGATTACTCTGTGTCCTTTATCTTCGAAAATTCCTTTTAGAACTAGCATGCTTAGTTCATTAATACGTATATCCTTTTTTTCTTTTAATCTTACCCCTAACATATTTATTTTCCTGCCTTCCAACACTCCACCATAATGAAATTTAAAATTTACCAACATTGGCAAAGGGAAAGTGTGACTGAAAACAAAATGTAAACATTCCAAAAAAAAAAGAAACAACAACTATCAATTCTCAAATTGGGAAAATTAAAACTTCTACAGATAAGTAAATCATACTTAACATCACCATTTTTACTCCATATCTTCTAATATCAAAGTACTTCAATTTATATACTTTGCATTGTCTATATTCTTTATGTTCTTACATATGAGTCATCTATCAGAAGATTACCTATATCATTTAGGTACAAAAATAGCTTACATATTTCTTCAAGCATCCTCCTCTATCACAAACCTAAAGATAAAGATCCATTTTTCATTGATTAAAAATTGTTGAACGAAAATTCAGTACCATACAATGTTGTTTATGCTATATTTCTCATCTTTTTCCACCTTCAACACTAACCTTTTATGCTATGTATAATTGTTTTTTATTTTAAAATTGTAACTTAACCTTAATTAAAAGAAAATCTTTAAGGTGCATTAAGACAACAAAGAGTAACCGTCTCTCACAATTATATATGGTTTAATACAAACAATTAATAAAGAATCTCTGTAGGTGGAGCTATTATGTTGTTGCTTTGACATTTAAGTTGTGAAGATAAATATGGGGAGTCTCCATTCATAAGACAGTGAAAGAATTGTTGCAAAACCAAAAGAGGCATCAGATATGAAGTCATGATTTCATATAAGCTAACAAAAGTAATTAAGGTAACTTTTCTTATCATAAACTCCACAAACTAATTGGAGTGTCCGGCCTCACTCACATTCCATTTTCTAGCTTACCCTTTTCTTACCTTCACTAACACACCCTACACATCACTTTACTTTTCTACCCCTCTCAAGATATTTCAAACACCAAAATGCCCCTTCTCACTAAATGCTACTCTCTCTCTCTTTACCATGTTATATGGGTTGAGTTGAGTTAGAGATACCATACCAGATTTGTAACATAGGAGACATAAGATTTGTATGTATAGACGTAGAAACTAGATATTAGATTCCTAGTTTCCTTTTCTTACATTGCTTGATCAAACATTTTAGTATTGCTTGAGATAACTGGAAGGAGAAATAAAACAAACATTTAGTTTATCATTTCCATACAACAATGTGAAAAAAAAAACTAACCTTCACGTGGCTAACTGTAAAGGCCTGAGGGCGTCGAGGAGGGAAAATTTTGGCAATGTGAGATGGTGTGGGCATCGGGAGAAAATTGACTGAGAACGTCAAAATACTTGAGGATTTCTTTCGTTTAGGAGGAGAACATCAAAATACTTATGGATTTAATGGGTCTAGGAGGAGGGACAAAAGAATGTCGAATAGTGAGCGATTTCGCTCGTCTGGGAGGAGGGAGGATCAACAAACAAATTTACTCTTATTGAAATGATGTCATGTTAGTATCATCATGAAACGATTTCATTTCAATAATCTAACCCACTTCTATTAATTACATTGATGTGCCTTATTACTTAGGATCCCTGCTGACGTGGCATTGCCACGTCAGCAAAGATAACAGAGGCACTAGCATTAGGCTAGAATTAAAACAAATTAAAATTTTGAGCATTTTATTGTTACTTTTTAAAGTTCGGCCTATAATTGAAATTTTGACGAAAGTTTGAGACTTTTTTTGTAATTAACGCTAGAAAGAATTACGTTTTCTTTAAATTTACTAAACAAACTATTATTTTAAGAAATACAATAAAATATGAGTTGATTAGCTTAGATATTAAACGAGATTAGTTAAGAAGTTTAATGTGTGAGTTAACAATATTCATTAATCTTTTAACAGTTAAATTTATACATTGTGATTTTAAAGTTATAATTAATTTACTAAGTCAATCACATACTAATAAGACAATGAATGGACATATTCAAATAAGACATAAATCAACAAAGTAATAAGTTGTGGCTTTAAGTTTTGTTAAATCGAACAAGAACTTAGCAAACCAATTAGGTAAAGGTCTTTTCATAAGTGGAGTCTTATAATCAATAAGAGGGGTAAGTCTAGAGTCCTGACCCAAAACAGAAGAAAAATTAAGTCTTAAACTCATAAGGAAGTCATCTACAAAAAGAAACTCAACTTCTATGATTGGAAATTCTATAAAAAAGATTCAAGGAGAAAACAATATGTAATGCATGAATTGATAAAACAATTCCATGATTTTCGTATATAACTCTGAAAAATTAAAGAAATGACATTAAAGGACAATAAAAAAAGATTACAAATAGTACAATGAGAAGATCCCAAACACTAATTAAAAGATTAGAGAATCTTCCTACTATAATAAAAAAAAAAACAAGTAACAAGAGGCTAGCAACTAAACTTCCAAGAAATTGGTTGACTTAGATCTTAAGTAAAGGGTCTCTTTGATAGTTTGTAGGATCACAGTTGTTGTCTCCTTCTCAGTAGTAAATTTGTTTTTAAATTTCCTATTATTCCTTTCATTCCATATCCCATGAATAGGGGATCCCCAATGCATGAAATAATCTCCAAGGTGTCATAATGGTTCCTAAGGTGATCCACCAACCATTGAATGGTTTCTGATAATGAATTTCATATGAAGTCTCATTAATAGTATCTTTTGATGCCTTTCTAAACTTGAGAAGAAAAGCAACAATTAAAAAATAAACGATACCTAGTTTCATCACAATCCCTGCATAAGAAACAATTTCTATCCAAAGCTAAAAAGTGCAACTTATCTATTGTACTTAATTTATTTTTCATTATAAGCCACAATAGAAATGAGTTTCTAGGAATTAAAAACTTATTCCAAACAATGTTGAACCAATACAACTCAGTATCAAGTGGTTGCATCGAATTCTTGGTTTGCTTGTTGGAAATATTAGAAATTTGCTTCCCTTTTCAAAAGAAAATGTTAGAGTTATGAATATCTGGTAGATAGGAAGGTTTATATCTCAACAAATCTTGAGGAAGAGCTCAATTGTTGTTTTGTATCTTTTTGGAGATTTATTATACAAAGAACAAGAGATCTGGCCACTAAGGATCCAATTGTGTGGATCAACCGACCATATTCAGTCCAATTAGAATACCAAATGGAAGTTTTCTCACTCTTAATAGTTCTAATGTAAGAGTTTTTTGTAGGGTAGGGATACACCATCGCTGCCACGCCACAAAATATGGGTTATAAGGATATACCCTCGCTGCCACGCCACAAAATATGGGTTAATCTTAAAACTCTCTTAAAAATTAATAAATGTGCACATATGTTAACCAGCAAAGGAATAAACCCATGTCAATGACATATATGTAACTAAGTTTAAGAAATTTACTCAACACAATGTCACTATAGTTTTCCCAAACATATATTCAAACTTACAGGATGCATTTGTCTATTACATATTATTTTATTTATTTATTTTAGTTTATTATAGTTTGTTTGAAATTTATAACTTATAGGGAATCGTTTAAAATTTTCCAATTCAATTTATTTTTATCCTTTTATAAGCCCTAATTTTGTCTTTTATTTCTGATGTTATTTAATTTTTTTTCTATTTATTTGTATCTTACAAGTTGAAGTAGGACAATCGGAACAAATGTATATTCACCCTTTAAAAGCACCACTGCACCACACTTCTAAACAAATTTCTCTTTTTTTCAACATTTTTTATTTTTTATTTTCTTTATATTCTTTTGACAACAAAGTGAGAATTTGTATTTCTTGAATCATGTTTTGAAATTGTTGAATAATCGTTAACAAATGCCTTAAGACATATTTCTTCAAAGATTTAACGTTTTTTTCCCCTTTTCTTTTGATTGTATTATTTACATATCTTTTTACGTATGCTTTTATTTATTTTAATTAACTAATCCATAATTGGTACCTGTATTTTATGGGGTGATAATTTTTTTACATTATGTTACCTGACCTCATAATATTTCTCTTAAAGCACCAGTTTTCAATCCAATACATCCTAACCTTCCTGCTTAATTACTAAGACGTGGCATCCATTTCAGTTCAATAAGCTGAGCCAAGGGCAATGCATAACCTGACGCCTAATTGCTGTCAGTTTCATAAAGCAAAATTTTCAATATATTCTCTAAGCTCTCTTAATAACCAAAAGAAAAGCAACATTATAGAGTAATATCGCCTAAAGTGATTCTCAATTAACTGCAATTTAATCTAATATTTTAAAATTAAGTCAAATGGGACATAATGGATAGCATATAACTGATAGAAGCGGTTATATAACTGACTACCTACAAACCCTCATATATCGATTGCATATATATACAACATCCAAGTTGATTTACATAATGTAGTGTTAAGAATGTAAAACTTAAAGCTAATCTTTTTATCATGCCTAAATATTATTTATTATTACTACTCAAAACCATATGTTATAAGATGTAGTCAAGCTACAGCGATTAAGTCATGTTCTTCCTCAAGAACTAGCTTTGATTTTCTTCCTCTCTTCTTTCCAATCCGCATGGAGTGCAGAACATTCGTGAAACTTGTTCTACGCCCATCTGTATCCGTTGGGTTGTGAATTCATACCTAAAACCATTTTGATTAGAGTATAATGCTAGGGCCACTGAAGTGATCGTGGAATGCTTTAGTAATAGATGACAGAATCTTACCTCAGCATTTTCTGTTTTAAATTTTTGAAGTTCTTCTTGTGCACGGATAAGCCTACATATAACAGAGCAGAAGTGTTATGAAGAAGGATCTGATAGCACCTTGTATAGAAATGACTCTGCGCATTGTTTTTGAATGACTGAATTTATGCTTGGAAGCCTCTAAGTTTAATTTGGCGCAAAACGTTATCTTTCATATGAACTGTGGACAATCCATGACGACAGGTATAGTTCAAAACATACATGAATCAATTTTATGCTAGACAAATGCACAGTTATAATGGGAGACAAATGTACAATTGTACAATCAATGACGACAGGTATAGAGAACTTCTGATATCAGAATAAGAAGTCCTCTACTAAAGTGAACTTAAAGGCCTTAATTGCACGAGCTGCAATATTTTTGAAAACCTAGTTAATGCAAGGACAAACTAATGCATCCATCATTACAATTACCTCCATTGCAAGTCTGTCACCTCATGTAGTAACTCCTTTTCCCTATCATGGGCAGCTTCAAGCTGCAAATCCAACAAAAGTTTTAGCTTCAAACTTTTCATATCACCTCATTTTTTAAAGGCTTGTATACCATATATGCAACTCTTCTTCCCAGAAAGAAATTTTAACTTGTCATCGATAAATTTTCTAGTAATAAATGACATTACTAATAGCCGATCACTAGCATATACGGGGATGGAACCAATTTGTCTTTTTATTGACAAGAGAGATGAAAAATAACATCGTTTCGGCAATAGCTCCCACTGCCTTTAGAAGAGCCGCCACTACCATACTCATTAGTCTGTCCAAACGTACCAAGTAGAACACTCTTTAAGTAATATAGATAGCTCGATCATTACA
Source organism: Erythroxylum coriaceum (assembly GCA_026874005.2). Taxonomy (NCBI): domain Eukaryota; kingdom Viridiplantae; phylum Streptophyta; class Magnoliopsida; order Malpighiales; family Erythroxylaceae; genus Erythroxylum; species Erythroxylum coriaceum. Next base: position 5,075,490 of record JANQAP020000007.1, read on the forward strand.
TACCAAAGATTTCTCTGTTGAACCTAATTGAGCCTGTTTTGATCCTCCATCACCGGCATGATTTGCTAAGTGCAATTGAAACAACAAAGACAATAAATAAGACAAACCAGATTCAATAAAAACAGCATTTCAAAGGGCATTAGTTGCTTGCACCTGAAGAGTCGCCACTCGAGATCTGCTTCATTATATTGAGAATACATTCCTGTGGAAGAAAGAAGCTAATGAATAAGTTAACGTCCCAAACAGCAAAACTTAAAAGTTATGCAGGTGGAACATACCCTTTGAACAACATTTGTCTGCAACACGGAAAGCAACAGCGGAAACAAAGAACCCACAAAAGGAACTACTGATGTGGCATCTAACTGTAAAGACATGCTTGGGTGTTGGGTGAGCGCCTACATGAACCATAACATTTCCATAAGAAATAATGCAGGTTGAACATGAACACTTAAATACTTGTCCGCAATACAGAAAGCAACTACAGAAACAAAGAGCAAAGAGAAGGGGCTACTGATGTGGCTTCCGATTGTAAAGAAATGCCTGGATGTTGAGTGAGCACCTACAGAATCCACAGCAGAGACATTGCAGATTAAGATTCACAACCTCATTTTGAAGTGACACAAGGCCATACACAAATTTTCGTATAAGTATGCAATTTGGCAGATATAAGATCAACAAAGTTGCAAATGAACCTCCCTGTGTCTGATTTAAGGATACATGTATAGACATATCACATTAAGCATGCTATGTAAGAAAAATGCAGAAATTTTGTGCATGGGAGCAGAAATATTTGCATTTTCAAAACCCATGGTCTTGGGGCTGTTCAGTCATAAATTACCTATCTCCCAAAAAAGAACCTGCAACAATGTTCATTGTCCTCTGTAACTTAAGTATTAACCATAACCCAGAAACATAAAGGGTAGTACACCTTTTCCATGTATAAGGTACAGTATTCACATATCACAAAAGCTTACATACGCATGCATACACCCAGAAAGTGGCCAAGAGAATATCTAGCAGGTCCTTTAAAATGTAATTTCTGACCTCAAAACTACCAACCTGCATGCTGTGACTCTTTTGAAGTATGGGAGTTGGAACCACCTGAAAAGAAACAACGATTTACACCCTTTCTACAGCAAAGTAGAGGCATAAAGATCAGAATCAGCAAAATCACCTTTTCTATATCAACATTCTCAGAAGTAACTTTAAAGCGTCCCCTTTGCTGAATTACTGGTGGCTTTGCTTTATCATCAGGTTCATCAATGTTTGTCGCTGCAAGAATACTATGATTAAATTGGAAGTAAAATTTCCTCGTCAGAGTAAGAGAATGAAGTTATCATATTCAACATTTAGAGAACAGAAAAATTTAACATTAAAAAACGCAAGAAAAATGAAGTGAAAAAAATATCACTTGCCTGATGATTTGGATGCTTTAGAAGAAGACTCAGATGGTATATCATCTCCATCCAGAGTAACTGTTGATCCGTTGCTACTCCCATAATTTTGATGTTGATTTTGCAACTTTTCACTATGGATTCAGAAATTATTCAATGGGAAAGCTAAGTACTGGAAAGAATATAACAATATCAAACAATAACTAGCAGTTAGCAAATATGATATCAGACATGGTAACCATGAGTCACTAAATTCTTCCTTTTATCGCTCTCTTATTACTGTTTCACCCAACTTTCCTTTCACCAACCCAGTCCTGTGTTTCAACAGTTTCACTTAAAAGACGGACATTTAGGCATTTCAATTGCGAAATTCCAGCTTTATTCAAGCCTTCTGGATTTATCGCTCAAATGGACAGTTCATAGTCCAGGAATCATTTCATCATATTTCAGTGTCTTCATACATGTAATTGGTGAAATTTTACTGAGACTGACTATCAATTTCAATCAAGATTGGCTTCAAAATTTGTCAACTTAGATACATACAAACATATAACCGGCTATAGAGGTTAAGCCTATCTCTAGATCTAACCCAACCAAGATATGATATAGAGAGACCGATTTCATAAATTACAACTTATTAGAGGTTCTTCATGATACTAATTCCCTGCCAAGAGTCCTAAATATCATAAATTGAAAGGAAGAACATCATTAACCATCAAGATTCATAACCAATGTCAAATGAGAGATATGCAATGCACCTTCAACACTTTATCAACTGCAGTTACATTCTTAACAAACGAAGCCCAGATCATGATCCATCTAGAGGCCAGATTAGTATGGTTCAAGCATCAGGTTAAAGACTTAACTGAGGATCAATTTCCTATATATAAATGTATGTACGTAAGTTTGTATGTGCATGTGTACACTACATAAACGAGGAGAAAATTTATATAGAAAAATCATGTAGTGGACAGCTCATAGAATTGTAGATATTATTGGTTCTCATAAATTTACGGGGACCGTGATAACATCACTAGTCTTGACCAAGAATTCAGCAAGACAAATCTATTCATTCCAAATTAATTTATGTAATGGTTTGAGTGGACAAATTATCTCGATTATTTCAATGCCTAAATCTCAATCGTAATCGAAGAAAGGTCAGGAGATGGGGATCTCAGTAACGCCGATGGATTTGAGGTTGTGTATCAACTTACAAGGTACAGGACAAGTTACTTAAGACTCTCAAATAAAGTTGAAAGGGATTAAAATAGTGGAATCTTACGGACAAAAGTGCTTGGTCATGGATATAATAAGTGGAGTAAGGCTAAATGATAATGAAAACAAAGGAACAGTGATCTTATGGAAGTATTAAATATAGAATCTTATCTTGAACAGCATAACACTACTGTTATGGAATGTTAGTAATAACTGAAACTAATACAGAAACTCTGGCATCTGTAAGAATGTCAAACCTTTCTTTACTTGCACTTGCTGTAAAATTGGAACCAGATGGTGGACTTCTCATCTTCTGTTGACATTGAATAGCCAAACCCTCCATGGTTTTTGCATTCACCTCAAAAACAGGCCTTTCAGAGACACTGCTTTCACAGCTTTCAAGACGGGGAGAGTTATGTGAAGGATGTTTTTCACAGCATGGGCTTGAAATACTGGAGTCGTCATCTGATTTTTCTGCTCGTATCCTGGAAAGTCAAGCATAATACTTATTATCAACAAGTATGTATAAGGCACGTCTCTAATAAACATTTGGTATTGCAATGTAAGAATTAGCTTTTGTCTCAAAGTAGCAACTCCCCTTGCTCTGATCAATTCTACTGAGTAATCTATAATGATCATGAACAGCATATAAACTATATATAGAGCATACTTGGATGCATTGGCACATGAGACAATTATTGAAAGTGATCGATTTTGCGCCCCAATATTGCTCTCCTGTCAAATTAAGGCTATCAGACTCGTTTGAATGAAAATTTTAATGAAACGAGAAGCAATCCATCAAACCATCACAAATTTCTGGGTAGAGGGTACCCCTTCTGCTGCTTGTCCAACATGAGAGACCTGAAACTCTTGCTTTTCATGCGCATCAAGTGCAGACAAAGAATTTGAGGTTCCTGCTACATTACTATCAACTATGGGATCCTCAATATCTTGTATCTGGCAACAAAGAAAAATATATTGATACTATCCCGAGCTTGTCCATTTCTACTAATCCACTCAGGAAACAAGAATTCTACCAGTGAAGCCTGAGCCTTTAAGTCGTCTAAGTTGAAGTTCCAACCACTAATTCCTCGTTTGTATTCGTTCTGCAGGATTATAAGAAAGCAGTAAAATCTTATAAAGAATAGGCAAGTAAATTAAAGCACAACTTGTTAGGATGGCATTATAGTTTCTAGTCAAAGACTAGAGTGGACAAGTACATAGTGAAGAGGAGACCAATAATGGATGATAATACAATATTGCAGTACCATTAACTGAAAACGAATGTCCATCTAAGCAAGAGAGAATTTAAAAAAGACAAAAATCAAAGCTGCAGCAATATGAATATGATCTCTTCGTTTCTCGAATTTCACTTTGTTTTCCATCCTGATCATTTTCTAAAAGTCTACATCTGTACTTTTTTTCTCTCATAACGTCTAATTTAATGTTATAGGTGGTATATAAAAACTTTTGACAGAAAAGGATACTGAAAATCATTTATCACTCGAGAGAACTATAAAAAGTAGTAATATAAAACCAAACTTCAAAAGAATAAAACGTTGATAATTTGAGCTACAACATGCTATTACAATTTCTCTTTTTACCAAAGAACAAAAGTAAGAACCTGAGATAGCTCCTCCTTTTGAACATCTGGCATCTTCTTCTGTGCAAGCATATCTTCTTCCTTTTTCTAAATTCAATAGGTACAATTATTAAGTATATGATCAAATCCGAATATGGCATTTATCAGTATAATGATATGCGTACAAATCAATTAACCTTCAATTGCTGAATACGATCACCAAGAGCCGGCAACCCTTCTAAAAGGGTTCGTGTTATATAGTCATTTGACCTCGCTTGCTTGAAAAATGAATGTTTCAACAACTTCCTTGCAGAAGGCCGTTTTGAAGGATCTTTTACCAAGCAACTAGCAATCATTTGCTTAAAAGACTGCGGAAGTAAAACGTGAAGACCATATTATCTGACATCATTATAAAGCAAATACAGGAAATTCAACTATTCATGACAGACTACCTTTGAGAATTTTTTATCTCTTTCATAATCCAGCCCAGGTGGTGCATTTTGCAAGGTCATAAGCAGCACCTAACAAGGTAAATTTTTCTTCAGATTGCAACAAAGCTTTTTTCTAAAGTGTGTGCTAATATAGAAAGAAAATCATAAATTTTGTGAACCTTCATTGGGGGGTATTTTGAAAAAGGAGCATGACCGTGGGCAAGTTCCAAAGCAGTAATGCCAAAGGACCAGATATCAGCTCTAATGGGAAATGCCAAAACATATCAACTTCATGCTATTAATCAGTAAGTAATGCAGGGACTGGACTCTTGACAGGAAAGTATATACTAACTTGAAGTCATATCCATGTAACTGCTCCATGACTTCAGGTGCCATCCTACAAAACAATCAAGATCAAGAACTAAGAAAATTCAACACTGCTTTTGAGCAAAAAAGAACAGAAATTCAAGGATGGATAAATGAACATGAAAAAAGGAGCGGCATACAGATTTCAGATCAGATTTTCATACATTACAAAAGCCTATATATTGTATACATATTATGAGGTGTAAGCCTAAATCTGAAAATTATAATAGTTCTTGAGTTCTTAAAATTAAAGAATACCAGCAAGGTGTGCCCACAAATGTGTTGCGCATGCGTGTCCTATCACCTGAATCAAAAAGGCAAGCAGAAACACCAAAGTCGCCTAACTTGATTGCGCCACGCGCACCAATCAGAATATTTCCAGCCTTAAAAGAACAATGAGATAATCATAATCAGCATATATGAAAAAAATTATACAGTAATGAACTGAAAAATCAGCTCAAGTTGATTACAATAGTTCCACACTTCTATTAAAATCCTTGGCCAACATTTTAAACAGTGAATACTGTTTAATAAAAATTTGACAGAGAGATAGGCAATGTGCTATAAACTTCAGAAGATCAGTTGTGAATAACTACTATAGAGTAGCTGGTACTTAGTTCATAAACACTAAATATTAACAAAGCATCTGAATAGTGTCATGCTGGCACTAAAGATTTCACTAGTAATTCTTAACCAATAACCATACATGCTGAGATGCTTACTTAAGACAAGGATATAATTGTCGGAATGTTTATCAAGTACGCAATGGAACCAGCTAAGGTACTAAAATATTTTTAGGTAGTAAAAACCAGTTACTCACTTTAACATCTCGATGTATATGCCCATGATGATGAAGATACTCTAAGCCCTTCAACACCTCCCGCAGTATTGTTGCTATAACTACCTCCTCCAAACCATCTGGATGAGTAGCCTTCAATATGTGAAGGCAAGAACCCCCAGCCATGAATGGCATAACAATCCACAGGTTATGGTCACTAACAAAGGAGCAGTGTGATTTTAGAACATTTGGTTGATCAACCAAAATCATCGTCTGTACTTCACGAGAAATGTTGCTCTGTATAAACAGCCACAAAATTTGGATTAAAAAGTCAAAGAAAGAAAAAGGAACAACTCTTTATGTAATCAATACTCCAAAAAACGGCTACATAAAATGCAAAATTTTAATACTTCCAGAAGCGATGCAAATTGAATTCAGAACACACACTAAATTGCTCTTTACATCAAATAACTCCTGCGCCATCATCACAACAAATCGGTACTAAGAACCTTATAACTAACTACAAATTTGAAAAGTAGATACGCCTCATCCAGTTTTCTTTCACAATTATTAAACGTGAATTATTTAATGTAAGACCAAGCAAAACCTTACCAACTAGAAAATGCAAGCGAACTATAACAAAATCCAACAAGGTAAACAATAGGAACATAGTAACATATCCAAAGTAAATATTCTGCGGATTTACAGACTTCAAACTCTCGCAATCACGTATTTGTAATTGCATACCATTATTTCGTTTATGATTCCGCTCATTAGCCAATCAACGCTTTTCAAGCCTAAATAACTAACTGCTACGTAAAAATCATCAGAACGCAATCCCGGTACCTGATAACCAAATTAAGAGCAAAAAAGATCACAAAAGAGATATTCACATTGACGTACCAAATCAATGTTGTCACGTTCGAAATCGAGAATCTTGATCGCAACAACCTCATCAAAAGGCACACACAAAGCTCGATGCACCGAAGCACTCACGCCCTGGCCCACCTCCTCATAGAGGACGTAATGCTCCCGACCAATCGGATATTTCTTCTTCTCCATTACTCCGACGATCACTTTTTCTCTACGTTCTACACAAAAGTTCAAATAGCATACGTACTTGATCAGATAATTTTATTTCTAGAGAGGAAAAACAATGAACAGGATTTCTCTAGAAACGGGAGATTTACAAAAAAAGGAAAGAATAGTAATAATAACGATAAAAAGGAAATCTGAGAAAGATTTTGTCGCTTGCATTAAACGAAATTAAACAGTCGACAAAATTCATTGCACCAAATATTAATGGCTAAACAACAAGGATATCACATGTGTGCATCTATAAAGTCATAGAAAAAGCTCTGCATTCATTGATTACAATGACGAGGTTGGCTCCTGCTTTCTCGTGAGGGAGAGAGAAAACGCGAGGGTATCGGATCACCGCTCTTCGCTTCCCGCCATTAGAGGGCTTTCAAGGAATTTTTGTTCCTTTTTCTTTTATATTTTTATATATATATACACTCTTTGGCTTAGCTAACTCGGATTTTTCTGTTTTTTGATGTACGTACAAGATTTTGGTTTCCCCCACGAGACGTATCATGTTTACTTTTTAATTTACATGGATATTCCTCTTACCACTCCAACTGCTCTCTGTACGTAATATGTGACGTTTGAACTTTGATTAGAAAAAGTTATTATTGATAATGTATGTTGGAATAAATCTCACAAAAGACGCAATTGATGATTTGAGTTTAGAAAGGAAAAGAAAGAATACTGTGTTGATGTTGGAATTTTTTTTTTTTATCTACCGCAAAAATTGATCAAACATCTTTTTACATGTTTAATATATACATTTGGTTGATGTTAAAATACATCCGATAGTTATTGAAATTATTATATGAATAAAAATATTTTACGATTGATGGTATATATATATATATATATATATAATCCTTGTGTCAAATTAAATCAAATAACAGTATCTTTGAAAAGGTTGAGTAATACACAATCTTATTTCTAACTATTAAAATTTTAATTGAATTATATATCTAAAATATCATAATAATTAAAGATTTATTAATTGAAAGATAAATTTTAAGACAAATATATTTGGTAATATTAATTTTTCATAGATTTGACAAAGTATGAAAAAATTTTATCTGGCTTCCAAGTTCCATCCCATGCTCGTTCTTGAAATTATTACGAGTAAAAGAGATCCCAGTTGCTTTAGTATAGAATTAATTATAAAATTTGAAAACAAGTTTTGATGCAATTAAAAGTCTTTAATTACAATAAATGCCCTTGATAGTTATCTATTTGATGGTCCAACTTATCCCAAACTTTGATTTCAGGTATTCAAAAATCAAAATCGGACATATAATCAAAAAATCTCACCAAAATCGTTTCATATAATCCTAGAGGTTTTTTCAAAAAATAATTAGTTAAGATTTGAAATGATTATAAATTTGAATGTTTTTGTTAATGCTATATATTATTTGTATAAATTTTGAAACAAATAACAATTTATATATTATATATTATTTAAAAATTAATTAATTTAATTTAAAATTAATTATTTGATAAATGAAAATATCCAATAATAATTTCTTAATATAGTGAAGTTATGTATGCCTATAAAGTATAAACACGAAATCTTAAACAATATAAAAAATTAAAATTTATGTACTAAAAATTCTTCAAAAGTCTCTCTCATATATAATATTTTACAATTATCACTTTTTATTAAATTTTAATAAAATTTAATAATTTTCAGAAACAGCATATTATGTTCAATCTATCTATCACTTAATTAGTTGATTAATAAATATAATTATTACTTAATTAATAATATAATTATTAACTGTTTGATATAAGCTAAAACAAAAGTCATCAGTCATTTACAAAACCAAACTTTACCTAACAAGACTGTAATATTGTACAATTATCACCTTCTAATACCGATCAGTAGAACACAGTTCAAATTA
>JANQAP020000007.1:5342233-5354453 GCA_026874005.2 Erythroxylum coriaceum
TCACAAAACAACCTAAAAACTACCAATTGAGAGAAAGGGGATTTTTATCTGACTTTAATGAAAACCTAATTGATTATGAGTTTATTGAATTACCAGTTCTAAATGGTCCTAGGGTCGATTACTCTCTCTCGAGTTATAATCGTTAACCCTAATTATTAACCCTAATCAGATTATGATAAATTGTGACCTCTCGATTCATAATTTATTCTAAACCTAAATTAGATCGTAAGTTGTCCAATAAACTACCAAAACCTATGCAAGATCTCTCGTTACACAAATTTACCAGTTTGATTCAATTCTTGATCTATTAAATTACCTAACTCTTGTTAGCACAATTTAATGATTTTCACTCGATTCACCTCTTAGTTTGTTACCGAATTATGAAGTGCAAAATTTAAATCACGAATAATTTAATAAAAATGCAATAAATCAAATTTCATTAATATCAAAGACAAAATTCCCAAAGGTGAGTTTAGACAATTGCTAAACATTCAACGAATCTATCATATATGGCTATCTCAAATTCTATACAATCATAAAGAACGAAATAAAACCAGAAATAGACTTGGAATGGAATGACGGAGGCAACAACGGCGAGAAACCTCCTGTTTTGGGAAGTACTTCGCTTAGGCTTCGTCTCTCTTCCTTCGTTTCCTTCCTCAATCTCTCGATAAAGCTCTTGTCTGCGTGTCTGCCCGACAAAGGCCACGATTATGGCCCTGCATGCCACAATCGTGACTAGCATCAAACCTTTCTATCATGATCGTGGCCCAAATGCCATGATCGTGGGCTAGGGGTAGAGTCTTCTATCACGATCGTGCCTAAGGCACGATCGTGGTTTGTCTCATATGTTTTTGTCATTGTGCCACGATCGTGGGTCGTGGTTTTAGCCCCAAAGTCTCCAAAAGTTCTTCGTTCTTCGACGGTAGTCCTGAAACATTAACAAACACATCAAGTACCTCAAAAACATAATATTTAAGCTCAAAGACTTATATTAACCTATAAAAACACTTAAGCACATAAACTAACACAATTCTATCCTAAACACTCAAATTAACACTTAATATATAATAAATTAAACCCTAAAACATGATGCAAATCACACCTATCAATGGTGTTCTATCTCCATTGGTAAAGAAGATCTAAATTGAATTTCCTTATCACTTCTTGATGTCATTGTACTCACATTCTCCTTAAGATTCACCACCGTTTGGGATGGTAATTGTCCTGATGCTTACGCTTCCTATTTAGTAACAGAGGTAGCTAATTAAGTGGTCTGATTTCCTAAGTTCTAAAGCCTTGCTCTTATTTCCTATTGAAATTGTTGAATATTATTAGCAAGTGCCTTAACAATTTCATCCAAAGATATACCTCAATTAAAGATTGAGATTAAGTATATGTAGGGGCTTGAGGTTGTCTATTAAACTTGTGAGGTTGATATTTTTATTGCCTTCCTTGATTTTCATTACTAAATTTTAGTCATCCCTTTATCCTAGATTATAGTGATTAGTTTAAAGGTCATATTTTCATTAAGGTTGACCAAGAAATTCCCTTATTACGTTAGCTTCTTGAAGGGAGTCTTGTTGTGATTTAGGGCATATATCCATATAATGTCCAAAGAATGAGCATATTCCTACACTCATGTCACTTTCAATTAACCTACAACAATTTTACGAACTAGAGCAGTTAAATGTAAAATTTTATCATCAAGGTTCGCATTAGTTACCTCATTCTCACGCTTAACAGCTCTATCCAAACTGTTGAGAATTTTCAACCATATTTGATATCAATTGTCTAGCTGCTTCTGCCAAAGCCCCTCCACTAGCTGCATCTACCATACTTCTATACATTAGCGATAGTCCTACGTAAAAGTACTGAATCAATAGTTTCTCAAGAATCTGATGATGTGGGCAGCTAGCATATAACTTCTCAAACCTCTCCTAATATTTATACAATATTTTTCTGGTGAATTGTCTTATCCTATAAATCTCCTTTCTGATATTGGTCGCTCATGATGTATGAAAGAATTTCTCTAGGAACAACCTTTTCATCTCATTCCATGTTGTCACTGAGCTAGAGGGAAGATAACATAGCCAATCTTTTGCCTTATCATTCAATGAGAATGGAAGGGCTTTGAGATTAATATGTTCTTTGGTTACTCCTTATAGCCTCACTCAAGAGCAAAAAGCATGAATTCTTTCAATTGTTTATGCAGATCTTCACCAAGACCACGAAAAAAGGGAGCAAGTGAATTAAACTAGATTTCAATTTGAAATCTACCTTAACATTTAGAAATCATATGCATAAGTGTTGTTGATTTAAATTTGGCGCCGCTAACTCCCTCAATGTTCTAGTGTTAGGATTTACAATCTTTTCTTCAACTTTTTGGAAATTAGATTCTTTACCAATTGTTATATCTATCTCAACTTTCACTTTTGAAGGTGAATAACTGCTTCTTTTCTTAGTTTTTTTCCTTAAACGACGCATTGTCTTCTTAAGTTCTGGATTATGTTGAAATTCACCTGCTTGAGAACAATAAGTAATAAAAGATAAGAGATTAGTAGTAAAATGTAAAATAATGCAAAGAAACTAAGAAATTAAAATAGTTTCCAAACAATGGTGTTAAAATTTTTAACAGGTTGTTGAAGCCCTCAAAATTAATTCTGATTCTTTAAACTTATAGTAGTCGTGAAACTAGGTTGAATCCCAAGATAACTAAAAATTAGTTTCTTAATTCAATTAACAAAACAAAGTGGAGGTTTATGATTAATTAACTAATAAACTAAACTTAATAAGGAATAAGGAATCAAAATAAATTAACTACATATAAAAGTGAGAAATTCATTGGTACTTAACTCTAATTCAAGGAAAAGATCTCATCTAATTGTAACATTGATTATTAGTCTAACAAGAATAATTTGTACAATTCAAGCAGTTAGTCTGAAATATATTAGAATAGTCATAATAAGTCTCAAATTTTTCTAAATTAATTTGTTCAAACCTAAGATTCAAATCAAAACTTACTATTAATTGATTAGGCATGATAGCATTTCATATCAATTAAATAATAGCGGTAAGCTTAGTGACAAAGACTGGACCATAAATTAAATAATTAAAATAGCTATAACTATTCAATTTAGTTTTTTGTTTTTCATAAGTTAAATATGCAACTTTATAAATAAGCTATTTGCTACTTGTACTAATCCTTTATAACAATTATGGATTGCTGAATTAATGGATAGCTAAAGAATAATCTACATTAAATTAATTTGTTAGGTCAATCAATAATAATTATTCATGAAATATAAGAGCACAAAACAAGAAATACTTGAATTAAAATATAAATCTAAGTTTAGATAAAACCTCACAAGGTCACTGTTAGAGTTGTGAATCCCCTTAAGTAAGAATATTCGAATTTAGCCATATATAGCTTTAGTTCCAACACCAAAAATAGAAGAAAAGTTGAAAGATGGAGAGAAAATTACAAAGAAATGAAAGAGAATGATATGGAGAAGTGTTAGATGTGTTTTTTGTCTTCTTTTCCTACTCAAAACCTAGTCTTCTTCTATCCGGCAAAGATTTCTATCTAAAACAAATTCAAATTCTTACATAATAAGGATGGAAATAAATTTTTTAATTGAATTTCAACTCTTGAAGTTAATATGGCATTAGGCATAACCTCGACTTATTCACCGCAGTAATTTGTTCACTTTTGCCAAAATTCATGATTTTGACCAATAATGCTCTAATTTAATGTAATATCCAGTTGTCATCTCATAAAACAAAATAACTATTAATTTTCTTATTTAAGCATCAAAATATAGTCCAAACAAAAGGATAATTCTAATTAATATAACCAAATAACATATTTTAAATGAGTCATAAATTTAGCCTATATCATGTCATAACTAGGCAATTTAGACCTACCAAATGTTGATGTGATCTTAAAAATAACTTCTTTAACACTTACTAAAGGTGTGATTTGCACTGTAACGTTTAGCAATAGGTCTAAATAAGTCGCAACCATTATCTCTATTACTATTTTTAATGTGTAAATTGAGTACTATTTTAGTAATATTGTGGTGCAACAAGTACTATTTTAATAACATATAGTACAAAGTGATATCAAAAATAATAATAGAGATTTATTTAAACTTTTTTTTTTGTGAAACATTCAGGTACAATTAACATCTTTGTGCTCATAAGTACATACAATCTAAGACTAATATACTATTGTCTATTTCCTCCTTAATGCTGATTATATTTCTAATTTCATGTTGTTAAAAAATCTTAAGTTGGATTTGCTTATACCATGGAAGAAGTTATTATAAATATTAGACATATTTACTAAAAGTTGTGAAATTTCAATTTTAAAATTTTTTTTTTATTATTGAAAATTACATTAAAATATATTCTATCTATATATATACGTACAAGAAAATACATGTTTCTCATCAAAATCCGGTGTCCACAACTTCACGGAGAAGACGGCATCTTTTTGATATAATTAGCGAAAAAACAGAACTTGCACAAAAGCACATACCGAAGAAGAAGAAATAAGAGATAGCTAAAGGGCTAGTCCTTTTATCTTCTTTCTCTTCTTAATAATGCCCTTTGTCTGCCCGTAAGTGTCTCTCACTTTTCTTTTATCTTTTTTTTTTCCTTCAGGTCGTGGCAATGTCCTTCATATTTGTTCCTTTTTTCTGTTGTGATTTATATGACCTTTTCGATAATGGTGGTTGTCTTGGATGATGAAGAATTGAAATATGAAAAGAATCCAGTTCAAAGTGACGATATTTCCCTAAAGGATCAAGATACTTTTGTTTACATCTATGTTTGTGTCGAGGAACTTAACTTTCATCTGGATTTGTTATGTTCAACCATATAAATTGTTTGAGGCTTTTTTTAGTGTTGATTAAACTTGAAAGACCGTCCCTTTTGGTCATTTGTGTTCTTGTTTTGTGGTTTTGGATGTTGGATATTTCTTGGAACTCCTCGACAAGGGAAGAGTTAATTGAGATCGCCCGAAAATGTGAAAATATTAGATCACTAATGAGAATGAGAGAACATATTTTGGAACTTAAAAGTGCTGAAACAATAGAAGTTTCTATGTGTGCTCTTGAAGCCTTTTTTTTTTTTTTTGTCACAATGTTAACTTTGGTGAATCCTTTTGTTGCTTTGATCTTGGCTGATTGCTTGACGTTCCTAACTAGTACAAGCTTTTTGTTGCCTTCATAAATCCTGTCTCTTTCGTAGTGTTAATGATTTTAGTTTTAGTAGCTTGGTGTTCTGGATTTTCTTTTTCTAAAAATGACATAATTAAGATAGTTCTGTCGATAATTTACTTAACAAGGAATTCTCTGAACTTATTCTGAAATTTTTGTATAGAACAAGTTCATTGTTTATTGGATAAGGAGCTTTGTTACCACCTTTTAGTTTTGTGCTAGGTGAATCATGAAGTCTGGTTTATTTTGCTTTCAGATGACATGTAAAAACATCTACATGGAAACTTTTCTGATAGAGACCTTTTCTGAGACTGGATTTAATTATTTTCTTTTATTAAACATTTCTGGATTTTTAAACTCAGGCTCCTTAAAGTCTTGTATCTTTTGGAGTAAAAAATTCTGTAATCTTGAACTCTTGACTTAGTGATGCACTACGTAATTTTCTTTTCTGAAAGGATATCAATACCTTTTGTTTTTTCTTTTGTGGTGGTTCCTTCGTTCAATGAACATCTGTGACTTGAAGGATAATGTTTAAGTCTCAAATAATATTGTCAAACCTAACACGGTGTACAGTCTGTATGAATATCACTCTTCTTGCTTGAAATCTGGTACTGAGAAAGGATTAATTGCTAGAATGGTTGTGGCCTGCTCAACCTGCTAATTTACTTATTAAACATACTTTGATGGGTTTTGGCAAGTTCCATCAATTGCTTTCTTAAGCATAGACAAATCATCACCGTACTGTTAAGCGTATATAATTTCTAAAGGTATAGACTGTCTATTATCCAGTTTACTATATGCATTTCCACGTCGTAGACTTTCATGAGATATTGAGGAAGTGTACACTACGCTCTATTTTTGATGAACCATCTATCCAAATCCAGGATATTTGGTTTCAACCTGTAGTTAATTATATTTCAGTCAAGCTTGTGTGATAGAGTCAATTCTATTTCAATGATGTTGCGGCATTTTCCTTGCATCTGCTTCCTGTGCTTCTTTTAACTGATCTTTGGTCCAAAATTTTCAGGTAGCTAAGGTAGTTAATCACATTATCAATGGTCCTTGATAGCGTTTTATCTTCCCCTCATTGGAGGTCTCCGTCTTTTCGAAGGACATTTCCAAGGGATGAATTGGGTGGCTGGTCACAACTTGTTCAGAGACACCGTTTCCTTTTAACAGCTTTGGCACTGCTGACATGCCTATGCACCATCTATCTCTACTTCGCAGTTACTTTAGGACCTACAGATTCATGTGCTGGCTTAACTGGAAAAGATAAGGCATTGTGTCATATAGAGCTACCAAAGGCTTCAACGGTCAAGGGGAAACTAAAATTTTTCTAATGATTGTTTTACACAACCTACTATGTCTGAAAGGTAGCGTAATCACATGACATGATTATTATTATTGTGAAGTTAATTTGCTACAAGAAACATTATTATATATTTAATTATGCGTATCCCCAGATGCAATTTGTCTATAATTTGAAATCCGGATCGTTTCCTATTTTTTTCCTTTGGATTGTGTATCTTTTAACGAGAGTTAGGAGGAAAAAATTTTTAATGTTAAGCCGAAGTAGGAATGGCAATGGTCCAGGCTAGTTGGTCAGTCAGCGGTCCTGTCTGTGGCCCGTGGCTTGGGTAGTGGCCCGATGGGCCACGAATAGGCCGACCCAACCCTGCTCGACCTTATATTTTATATAAAAATTAACAAAACGATGTCATTTTGTGCCTTAGGTCCATAGTCCAGTCGGGTCACCAATGGCGGCTCATGGCCCGGTCAACTCAGTCCACAGTCTGGTCGAGCCATATTTGCCATCCGTCAAAGTAGGGAAATCTTACAAAAATCTTTCCTATGATCCATCTTTTATGCCCTTGAGTTTAGAGTAATTAACAAGTTATTGTTGGTATATTAGGGATGTTAATATTTGGTGGTTGATTACAATAAAATAGGAAAAATCAAATCCTAGATTCGGATAGAAAAATCAGCACCTAAGTAGTTAGGGTATTGATCTAGTTTTGTCTGAATGGTATCAAAGCTATAGGATTTTATCATGAATTTTAAGGCAACCATGGTTGATTTTGGTTTGAACTTTTTGGATGATAGCAGCAGTGTGACGACATTTGGGGGAAGTGGCACACTTGCACTGATTTCTCTATCAGAAAATTCTATCCAGATTACCATTTACAAATTGAATGGCAAGAACTACCTTGAATGGTCTCAATTCGTATGTTTGGTGATCGACGACAAGGGGAAGCTTAGATATTTAAATGGTGAGGTCGAAACAATCAACTGCAAAGGACCTTCAATATAGGCGGTGACATGTAGAGAACTTAATTGTTATCGTTTAGTTAATCAATTCTATGGAGCCAACTATCGGGAAATCTTTCATGTTCATGCCAACAGATCATGACGTATGGGAAGCTGTTAGGGATACACATATTCGAATCTGGATAATCATTCACAATTGTTTGAATTAAACACCCGAATATGGAAGATGAAGCAAGGTGAGAGGAACGTAACAATATATTATAACGAGATGATGTTTGTATGGTAGGAATTAGATTTGTTTGACGAAGAGAATTGAATAAATCAATGTGACAGTGCTCGCTATAAGAAGAGGTTAAAAGAGGACTAATAATTGTTTTTTTGGCCAGGTTAAATAGAGAGTGAGATGAAGTTAGGTGGTCGTATTTTAGGAAAAAATCTCATATCGACCATACGAGAAGTCTTCTTAGAAGTACAAGGAGAAGAAGCACAGAGACAAGTGATGTTAAAGAATGTTGGGGAAACATGAACAAAGAATTAAGGGTTGGCATTTATGACTCAAAAAGCATACTGCGAAGGAGATAAATGCAGTGGAAAACAAAGGTCTTAATGTGACCATTGTAAAATGTCGTGGCATACTCGGGAGACCTGTTGGAAGTTAAACAGGAAACCAACCAATCGGAAAAAAAAAAAAAAGGTAATGATACTAAGAAAGAGGGGAAGTTCGAGCATTCCAAGTGAGCAATTACGATCCAGGGCAACAATCTTCTTCAAAATCCCTTCTATTCACTAAGGAACAAATAGAGCATCTATACAAAATGTTTTCATCTCCATCTTTAAATAATCTCAATTCGTCTTATTCTCTGGTTCAGTTAAGTAACCTCTTTTCTTGTATCCTTGGCCTTTACCAACATTAATGGTCTCTGGATATTACACTCAGGCCCCACTAATCATATGACTGGCATTTTATTATTTTTTTCATCATACACTCTATATGCAAGGAATCAAAAGGTCAAATTTGCTGATGGTTCCTTTGATTCCATGTTGGAAAAGAAACAATGTCCATCTCTCCTTCGCTATAACTCAAAGATGTTCTTCACATTCCTAACTTATCATATAATCTCCAAAATCACTCTTAATCATAATTGTCAAATAATTTTTTGATTTTCTCATTGTGAATTTCAAAATTTAACCTCGAGGAGGATGATTGGGGATGTTAAATAGAATAGTGACTTCTACGTTCTTCACAAAAGACGAACCTTTGTAAGGTAAGACCAATATACTTATTTCAATTCTATTTCAGTTTTTAATAATAATGAAATTTTTTATGGCATTGTCGACTAAGCCATTCCAATTTTCATTATGTGCAGCATTTGTTTCCTAGTTATTTATAAATAAAAATCCCTCAGTACTTCAGTGTGAATCTTGTGAATTAACAAAACATCATTATGTGATTTTTTCACCTCAACCTTACAAAAATTCACAACCATTAACTATAATCCATAGTGAAGTTTGGAGGCCATTTAGAGTTGTTACCTTGTTCGAGAACATTGATTCATTACCTTTATTGATGATCTTACTAAAGTCACTTGGGTCTTCCTCTTAAAAGAAAATTTTGATATTGAAATTGTTCTCAAAAATTTCTATAACATAATTCAAACACAATTTCAGAGAAATATTTAAATATTTCGAAGTGATAATGGAAAAGAATTTATTAAAAATGTAATGGGAAATTTTTTTATTCAGGGGGCATAGTTCATCAAAGTTTGTGTAATAATAAACTTAGCCCCTTTCTAATATCAAACTGCATGAAGATAAAAGAGAGTTAAGAATTGTATAGGAAGATTGTTATAAAAACCCAAACAATACTGCTCTTAAAAAACTGAATACATGAAGCTTGGGAAATACATGAAAACTCTTCAGGTTCATAATTCAATTCTTATACAGAAAGCAAGGATTACTTAGATGAGAGAAGGGGATTTCAATACTAAATTCTTTCATAACTCTGTTTTGACAAGAAGAAATCTCAATCAGATAACTTATCTCTTAGTTTCTAATAACCAATGATTACTGATAAAGATTCCATAAGGAGTTTGATATTTAACTTTATTAATTCCTTGCTAGGTGATACTTCTGTATCAGGCCCATCAGTGCTGCAGGAGTTGGTAAATCTTATAAGGGCTCCATCTGTCTTCCTACAGGATACACTACTGAAGTTTCAACAACAATTTACCTCGCAAGAGATTCAATTTGTTCTTTTCAATCTAAATCATACTAAAGTACCAGGCCTAGATGGATTCAACGCATATTTTTTTTAGAAAATCTGGTAGATTACAGGCAAGTTAGTTGTAGAAATTGTCATGGAGTTTTTGAATTCTAGCAAATTATTGAGTGAAATCAATGTAACTAACATATGTTTGATTCCTAAGATTCCCAATGCAAGTAGTCTTAATGATTTTCGACCTATCTCATGTTGCAACACCATTTACAAGGTGATTTCAAAACTTCTTGCAAACAGACTCAAGAAGAGTTTGAACATGTTCGTTCATGAATCTCATGAAGCTTTCATCCTTAGCAGAAATATCTCTGATAATATTCTATTAGTTCAAGAATTAAAGAGAGAATACAACTCTGAAAGACACATCAAAAGTTGTTCCATCAAAATTGACCTCTCAAAAACTTTTGATAGACTTTAATGGAACTTCATTACTATATGTTTGGAATGGTTTGGAGTCCCAAACCAATTCATTAAATGGATTCATGCCCACATTTCCACAACTTTATGCAGTATTCTTATTAATAGAGCTCCCACTAAGCAAAAGGGTATAATGGCTTAAGACAAGGAGACTCTCTTTCTCCTTATTTTTTTTATTATTGCTATGGAGGTTTTGAATAGAATAATTTGTTATAACATATCTAGAAGATCTAATTTCAAGTTTCATCATAAATGCAAGGAATTTTCTCTTTCTAATATCTATTTTGCAAATTATTTGCTACTACTCTATGACGCTCAGCAAGGATCCATTTCCATATTATATCAATCTCTCATGAGCTTCTGTAAGATTTTAGGTCTTAAAGTCAATCATGGCAAAGATAGAATTTTCTTCTCCTCAAACTTAAACAATACTGAAAGACTTTAGCAGATCTTTAATCTCAACATCCAGGGTATGCCTTTCAATTACTTGGGAGTTCCACCTTAGCTAAAAGGCTAAAATATTGGGATTGCTTGAAGATTATAGAGAAATACAAGAAAATCATTAATGGTTGGCAGAATAAAGTGCTCTTTCAGGTTGGTATAGTGCAGTTTATAATCTCTGTGTTGAATAATTTTCACACCCATTAGAGTTCTCATCTTCTACTGCCTAAAAGGATTATTAAGGAGATTGAAAAATGTATCAGGAATTTCCTCTGGTCAAGCAAGAATGATAACCCTAAAGGTGCCAAAGTCAAGTGAGAGCATCTATGCTGGAGAAAACAGGAAGGGAGACTAGGTCTCAATGCCATTCATACTTTTCAATCCAGGCAGGTAACCAAAAGAACTCGAAGACTTTTCAATGACAGGAAATCTCTTTGGAGTAAGTGGATTCATGAGTTATATCTAAAGAAAACCAGCTTATGGAAAATAGCTGAAAGGAATGAATTCTCCTGGCCCTTTATACAGATTCTGAGGAACAGATCCGGTGCCTATCAACATATCAAACTTCAAATAGGGAATGAGAAACGAAGATGATTTTGGTATGACAATTGGACTTCACTTAGCCCTTTATATCTTAGAGAGGATATCTATTCTCTTCGAGGATATCTATTCTCTTCACACTAAAATCCCTTCTTAAGTAAGAGTCAGTAAAGTAATTATGAATAACTTTTGACATTTTTAAGGCAAAGGCACTAAGAGACTACATAACTATTTTCCTAGCTATAAGCCCAACTTAGATACTCCAAACATACCTTTATGGTCACTAAGTCGAAATGGAGACTTTTTAAACTCTGCATGCATCAAAGCCCTCAAGCCATCTCACGCTCTTATTCCTTTGTATAATATTGTTTAGAAAGGGTCCTTAAAACCAAAAGCTCCTTTCACTACTTGGCTTGCAACTTTAAAGAGGTTAAAAACTAAAGACAAAATTATGGGTTTTGAAGACAAATTATGTGAACTATGTTGCAATGAGTTTAAAAGCATTAACCACCTTTTCTTTTAAGTGTGGTTATTCAACTTCCATTTGGGCCACTATCTAGCATACTCTTTGTTGGCTCTGGGTCTTGGTTCTTAATTTTGGTGCTTAATCGCCACGAATTAAGAACCGAGACTCGGGGCCAACACTCTTAGCCTCTACTGTCATGAATCAGAGTGGAACAAAATATTGAAATGGACTTATCATAAATTTAGATTCATGGGGAAAGATAGAGTTTGCTTAAGTCTCAACTTCAACAGTATAGTCTACTCCATTTGCAGAGAAAGAGAATAGAGAGTTTCAATAAAATCAGCATATATATGTTAGGGTTATGTAAATATAGTGCCCTATAAAGTAAGTGTATTTACATATAACTTAATTTTCTTCCTGTTACAATATTGTAATGAAAATATTTATTATTAATAAAACAAAAGAGGTTGGTTTTATTTGTATGAGCATAATATAATTAGTCATAAGGTACCAAGGTTCTTTTGTAAGTAATATACATATACATGGAGATGTATGGAAAATATGTATCTTATTATATTCTAAATTAAT
>JANQAP020000007.1:5375154-5386649 GCA_026874005.2 Erythroxylum coriaceum
CCCGAGTTTTTCCTTAGGTTTTGTTTAATCAAGATACGATCATTAATTAAACCTAACCACTGAATAACCTAGGATACAATTTCTAAATTTAATTAGGCAATAGCATTACAAATTAGGAAAATTGATTAATCAAGGCAACAACCACATATGATACGTCATTTAACCTAGGTCATGTTATCCCTAATGATTACAAATCATTAGTCACTACAAATGAATTTCAACATAACAATTACGGATTATATTGAAATTCTAGCAATGGGTATGCAACCAAAACAATTCAATGAACGCATTAAAATCATCCTTTCATAATACCCTATGGGTTCATACACAAATAACCGAACAATAATGAAAAATCTGATTATCTATACACAAAACCCAAATTAATTAAGATAGGATAACACAATCAATTTCTTATGAGAGAAAGAAACAACAAAAATCAAAAAATACACTTAACCAGGGTCATCAGCGTCGATGTCACGTCTGAATCAGTGTCAAGAAATTTAGCCTTCCATGGGTCTCCCAAGAAAATGCTTCAACCCCATAAAAATCATCCCTATTGAAAACCCCTTTGTTCTTCACTCACGATAAGCTTCTCTTCTCCATACTCCTATTCCTATTCATTGATTTGACAATAAAGATTAACTCCACTTACACTATTCACATCTCCACTCTCTTCTCTTGCCGCAAGCCACTCCAGCTGCCTACTCTCTCTTCACACTAGCCCTTCTAGCCGCCAGTCGCTTCCACCCATTTCAGCTCTCTCATGTTGTGTGATGGGACGATTTAAGTTTCTCGTTTTTGGTCCCTCCTTCGTTGCTGTTCATCTCTTACGTTTTACCCTTTTGCAGCTCCAAAATGTATGCATTTCACACTAGCTTTAACGCATGTGTTTAACGCATGCGTTAAACACCATGCTATGCCATGTGTTAAACGCATGCAATGCTAACATTGGTATTTAATGGTAGCGTTTTGCTCCTTTACTGATGTCGTTTTGGTGTTGAGTTGTTTTCCTTGTTAAACATTTGTGCTCCAATTTGCTTTAGAATCTTGTCTTTTTCATCTCAAATATATATCAACATATCCAACCTAGCAATCAACACAAATTGAACAAAAATTAAGCATTTTATCTTGAAAATAAGATTGAGATCACATGGAAATACATAAAAAATTATAAGATAATTCAATCCTATTAAGGATACTAACTATGAAATTTTTTTTTAAATTAACATTTTCTACATAAATGAGTAATGTCGATAGATGTTGGATGTATAGACGATTGACACCTTATGGTTTCATTAATCCTGAGTTTGTTGAGGGAGTTGAAGCTTTTGTTCATTATGCATGTTCTCAACCTGCATATATGAATGACCTAAAGATCAGATGTCCATGTAAAAAGTGCAAACATATTGATTTCCTTCCTATTGATGAAGTGAATGGCCATTTACTGAGAAAAGGGTTTGTTCCAAATTATTTTGAGCGGACACAACATGGGGAGCCATTGATTTATAACACCTCAAGGGGTGAAGTAAACTCGTCAGTAAATGTGGATGAATTTGAAGGGGGATTGGATTTAGAACAAGTAATATGGGTGCAACTGAAAATCCTTACATGCAAATGGTTTATGATGTAGCCGGTTATCCCTTTCAGGAAAATATATAAAATCTTGAAGAAGAATCAAACCCATATGCAAAATAATTTTTTGACTTACCACACTCAGCTGAACAAGAATTATGGCCAAATTATGAGACAATGACTCAATTATCTTCAATTACTCGAATATTGAACATAAAGTCTGAAGGGCATATTTTTTATCGTAGTTTTGATAAAATTCTTAGATGGTGTAATGAATCATTGCCTCCTGAACATACCATAGTTGAAAGTTTTTACAATATGAAGAATCTTACTAGGTTGGCTTGCCTATTGAAAAATTGATTGTTGTAAATTAGGATGTCTGTTGTATTGGGGAGATGATGTGGAATTACAATAGTGCAAATTTTGTGATCAATCTAGGTTCAAGCCTAGAAAGTGTTCTATGAAATAGAAATTAGTACCCTAGAAGCGGATGTATTATTTCCCGCTAACTCCAATAATTCAAAGACTATATTCTTCTGATGTTACTACATCTCACATGAGATAACATAATGAACACGAACAAGAAGATGGAATAATGAGTCATCCATCAGATGCACTGGCATGGAAACATTTCAATAACACTAATTATGAGTTTGCAGCTGAAAGTTAAAATGTTAGGTTGGGATTATTTACTGATGGATTCCAACCGTTTGATCAATCCGACCAACAATATTCACCATGGCCAATCATAATTATTCCTTATAATTTGCCTCCATAGATGTGAATGAATGAGGTATTTATGTTTTTAACAGTGATTGTGCTAGGGTCTACAAATCCAAAGCATAAAATTGATGTATTCTTACAACCATTGGTATTTGAATTACAACATCTTTGGGAATATGGTGTAGAGACATATGATGTGTCTCTGAAAAAAAATTTATGTTGAGAGCAGCTTTGGATTCGACTATTAGTGATTTTCTAGCATATGCTATGTTATCTGGATGGAGCATAGTAGGAAAATTGGCTTATCTTTATTATGGCAATGATTCTTATGCATTTTATCTTCCAAACGGGGGCAAAATATGTTGGTTTGAAAACTACAAGAAATTTCTTCCTCCAAATCATCCATTTAGACGCAATAAACAAAAGTTCATTAAGAATAGGATGGTACAAACACCTCCTCCCCCTCAGAAAGCTGGTGAAGAGATTTTGCAGGAGATTGATGAATTAGGGTTGTTGAAAGTTACAGAACTTGAAATTGATGAAGTTAATACAAACATTAGTAAAAACTTTGGGTGGAGAAAACGAAGCATCTTTTAGGATTTGCCATATTGGAAAACTAATTTGATACGTCATAATTTATATGTGATATATATTGAAAAATAATTTTGACAATTTGTTCAATATCATAATGAACATTTAAGGGAGGACAAAAGACAATGCAAAATCACAAGCTGATTTGAAAATTTTTTGTAAAAGGAATCAGTTAGATAAAGATCTTCGCACCGGTAAATATCCAAAAGCATGTTACACTTTGGACAAATAAAGGAAATATTATGTGAATGGTTGAAAAGTCTAAAGTTTCCCGATGGTTATGTTTCAAACTTGGCAAAGTGTGTGGACATGAGGAAGTACAAATTATTTGGGATGAAAAGTCATGAATGTCATGTGTTTATGCAAAGGCTAATTCTAATTGCATTTTGGGAGTTATTACCGAGTAAGGTTTGTTTTTCAAAAGCTTAACATCATCTAAAATAAAGTTGGTTGAAATGGAAAAACTAGAAAGGAAAATTCTAATAATTTTGTGCAAATTAGAAAGGATTTTTCCTCCAAGTTTTTTTAACTATATAGAGCATCTACCTGTGCATTTAGCACATGAGAATAAATTTGCTGATGCAGTTCAATATCAATGGATGTATCCATTTGAGAGGTAATTATAGTAAATATCTAAATTAAAGTAATAAAATGTTTTAATAACAAAATTGTAATAACCTTATTCGCTAATGTAGGTATTTGCATCACTTGAAGAACAATGTCAAAAACAAGACTAGAGTTGAAGGTTCGATATGTAATGCTTATTTAGTGGAGGAAATAAGTACATTTTGTTCACATTATTTTGAGCCGTATGTGCATACAAGAGAAAGAAAAGTTCCTCGTAATGACAATAGGGGAGGAATGGGTGATGCTGATGGTAACTTATCCATTTTCATATATCTTAGATGAACATATAAACGTTCAACAAGAAGAATGTTAATAGAGGAACAAAATAGAGGCTACCTATGGTTACATTTTATTAAACTATTAAGAGGTTCAACCTTTCATGCAGTAAGTTGAAGTTGATTTTGAAATTTATTATTTGGGTTTTGAAATTTAATGTTATTCATAACTGAAATACATAATAATGTTTTTAGATTATACGAGGAATGGTTATGCGAGATAATGCCTGAGAAAACACAGGATGATATCTATAAAGAAATTGGAAAACACTTTCCTAAATGGTTCGAGAAATATGTATGTTTTCATTTACAGTTATTGAAATGATTGAATTATAAGATTAAAGTGTTCAAATAACATTATACTATTTAATATGATAATTTCTTTTGAGTAGGCCTTAGAAAATCCAACAAAGAACAAGTTCATATGTGATATTGTGAAAGGACCTTTGCAAACTATTAAATCGTATCCGGTATATTTCGTTAATAGAGGCAAATATCATAGAAAATATCATGGTCATAGCATGGCAACAGTAAATAGTGAGGTTTGCATACAGGGAGAATTGATGGATTACTATTGTAAAATTATTGAGATACTTAAAATTGAGTACCCACATTGCCAACAAAGTTGAGTGTGAAATTTAAGTGTGACTGGTTTGATCCAACTCTTAATGTTGGTGCAAAAGTGCATAACCGATACAATCTAGTCGAAATCAACTAGTGAAGAAGATTTAGACGATTGAACCTTTTGTGTTGGCGATGCAAGCGATCCAGTTGTATTATATCCCTTTTCCTAGCTTACGACGAGATAAGTCAGATTGGTTGGTCGTTTCCTAAGTTAAACCTAGAAGTGTTTTTGAATCACATGAAAAAAGAGAATAGAGAATAGAAAGTGAAGTGTTTAAGGAAGATGTTTATGAAATAAATGCATCTATTACATATGACGAGAATGGACCTTTGAATGATCCAACTAATGAATATGTTGAAATTTCATCTGGAGAGGATGACGAGGGAGAGAGATCTAAAGAAGAGCCTGAGTTTGATTCTAATTCTTCAGAAAAAGAAGATGATGATAAGTATTGATAGCGATTGTTTTGTGTTTGTAATAGAATATTATATTAAATACATCAATTATTGAATTAACAATATATTGTTATATATTGACTTGAAATTATTATATTTCTAGAATATTCAACAAAATATGAATTTCAGGTTAAAATATGCCACCAAAAAGAAAACAGGATATGAAGCGATCAAGGTTCAGACCACAATTTGGAGCCAGTTACTTTCTAAGTGAAGCATTAGATTCTGCAGCTGCAACAGAATCAGATGTTGTCCTCTAGGTACTACATATATGGATGAGGCATCACCTTCCATATCTGCTGCTACACCATCCAACAACTTTACATCATCCACTAGCCCTATACCGATAAAGATATCAGGGGTAAACGTTAAGGATGAAGGAGGCGACCTTTAGCCCGAAGCTGAGGGAGTTGATGGAAGAACTTACATCACAATTGTCAATAATCTGTAAGTGAAAATACATGAAGCACCATATGTTCATAATTAAGATACAGGTTTGAATTTAAAAATGATATTAAATTGTTTTTATATTAGGTTAATTTCGTCTAGACCGTGCTCAAGAAATATGACATCCAATTTCAAGGAGAAGATTGATCTTAAGGGTTATATATAGGAGAACATCTCTCAGGCAACAAATGATTTTTATTATCAGGAGTTTGAGGTACAAAAACTATATTTTTTGTTTTTTAATTAATTTTTATACATTAATTAGATAAATAATGTAGGTTATAAGTACTTATCGTATGTTTTTTCTTTTTTTCAAAAGATTGTTTTTTGGAATTCTGAATTTGACGCGGTTATTTATAAAGTATGGAAGAGACAGGTTCGTACACGTTATAGAGACTTTGTTGGCACAATACATAAGACTAATGTACGATTTCTTTATATTTCTGAAGAAATATGGAGTCATTGGCAACAGTATTGGACATAACTCGAGGTAATGTCTATTTCAGAACGTAATTCTACCAACATACATGGAGGACTGGGGGGAGAAAGTGTTCTCATACACACTGGAGGATCTTACCCACCCCAAGCATGCAGAGAGATTTATAAATATCTACACTTTACACTTATATTCTGATTTTTTTACTTTGATGTATTTCAATTTAATTTGATGTGTGAATTTTGGAATAAAAATATGTGTATTATGGAGAATGATAATGTTATAAATGTCTGGTGTCATAAATGGTTGTGTTATTGACTTACTTTCTTTGTTCAACAGGGCTAAATATCGTAAAAATAGAGAAAACTCTGCTGAAATTTTTGTAAATTGTAGTTCACTTGTAACATTTTATTTTTATGCAGGAAAAGTCTATAGGCAGGAAGCCTATACCTTGTCAGCTCTTTTTGCACACTCGCACTAAGAAGCATGACGATGTGACCTTTGTCAACACCAGATGTAAAGAACTAAATGTATGTGAAATTTATGCTTTAATATTAATGTTTAATAATTATCACTTATTAACATAAGCATTGCCTTTTGATATAACCAAATACAAGAAAGCATTCAACGACGATCTCAGCAATCTAAAGATGTTGATGAGAGTCAAAAATATCTTCATGTAATAGGTCGTAGGGACTGTCGTGGAAGGTTCTTCGGTTAGGTTTATTTACGAACACATGTTATTCACAATCTTCCACATCAAGTGTAGCAGTATCTAGTAGGCGGTCTAAATCCAATGAAGTCCATGAACTACGGAGCACAGTAGAGGCACTGGCAACTCAGTTGCAACAGTCGATGGAGTATATAGCCCAGCTCCGTAATGAGATTGATGAGTTGAAGGGGAAGGGTAGCACCTCATCGCAACATTCAGAGCATCTGCATTCACTAAATGAATAGTGTAGTTGTAGTCATTTTCTATGAATTAAATACTTATTTTTGTATATAATAATTTTTTATTATGAATTAAGATAATTTTTACTTTATATCATCAATCAATTTTTTCTTTTAACAAATTAAATGTAGAAACAAATCAAAATATTATCAATGAATAACTGATAGCTATATAAATTATACAATAATCATAAGATTATCAAATAAAATTAAATGTAGGGAAAATATTAAAAAAAACAATATCAGTAAATTTATAGACAAAAAAGCAAAAACCGTTGGAAAAATGTAGTGAATTTACCGACAAACAACCAAACTTTGTTGACAAAATGATGAATTTACTAACAGATAACTAAGATCTATCAGTAAAATTAGTCGTGATATCAACGGAGGAGCCTTGTCCATCGCTACATTTACTGATTGAAACAAACCTTCTGTTGCTAAATTTACCGACAACATAAAAATTACCATTGCTAAATATAGCAACAGAATAGAAAATGTCTGTCGGTAACTTAATGACTAAAAATTTGTAATTCGTTGCCAATTATTACCGACAATTATTTTTGATGACTCATTCTGTCAGTAAATTTCATTGCCAACTTAGCTTACCGATAGTAAGCCTTCATATTCCATCGGTAATTTCCTTCGCTAAACCCCATTTTTCTTGTAGTGAATTATCTTAATGTAAGTGTTTATTTATATTCTAAGTGGTCATGTGGTTGAGAGCATGTTTTCAATCTTAATTATATGTTTCTTAAGGTGATTGATGTGTTTATTAGTGTTGAAAATCAGATAGGTCAAGAATAATATATTTGGACGTGCATGAAGTTGCAAGGGTAAGGTCATGACCATGATTCTCATGTCATAGTCATGACAGAAGAGAATTACCTAAAGTTATGATCATTACAGGGAACAATTTTATAGAGTCACGAGTCACATGTCACGATCATGACAGAGGCTTCCTAAACGTGACGTTTTCAATCTATTTTAGGGCTAGAGAGCATTTTTGGAACTGATCAAAGGGTGAAAGTCTCAACTCTTAGAGACTATTTAAGAACCTTATGAAGATTCAAAAACGTGGTCACCATCTTGCAAAAAAGTGGATTAAACAAGGAAGATCGAGAAAGACGTCCAGATTTCCAATTTTCCATATCAAGCTCCGAATAGAATTTTTCTTTCTTTCTCTTTTGTTATTTTTTCCATACTTGATGTGTAAACTGAATTTTTAGATGTCCATTATGTTCATGATGTTCTAATTTCCAGATTAGGGTTTATTCCGTAATTATTTTGACTTTAATCTTTGTTGATTCAATACAATATTCTGGTGATATGTTAATTGTGCATGCATATGCTTTGGAAGTAAATCGAGAGAGTGGGTTAAAAGTAATCTGATTAAGTTGTGTAATGAGAGTTGGTGATTTAATATGTCACGCGATTAATAAATCAACTATCATTTGAAGAGAGATCTTGTGTGAGAACTTGATTATTCAATAGATAGCTTTGGAACTAATTGAAAACATTAGGGAAAAGAGTTGTGAATTGAGATATTTCACTTATGGAATTTTTATATTCAATTAGGGTTAATCAATTAGGTATTAGGAGAGAGTAATTAAACCCTTAGAAAATCTAGGATCAACACACAATTGAATCAATAATCGTTAGAGAAGCAAAATAATGAAAGAATAAATCTTATGCATTCATCCTTGATCATCCTTAACTAATTTTGGCAGCTTACTTGACATTTGTTATTTGATTGTTTTTATTTAATTGTTTTAATTTTCTATTATTATTTCACTCAAACCATCTTTTATTACCTTAGATAAAGTTAGGTTAATTTGTTTTATCTAATTCCTTTTGGGATCGATACTTTTCGATACTAAAAATTTACGATCTATATACTTACCGATATTAAGAGTTTTATTATAGGCAAAACTTGCTTAAAAAGTTTTTGACGCCATTGTTGGGGCATTTTGGCATGACAATGATTTGAATTCCTTTGATTTAAAGAATTGTTACCCTTTATTGTGATTGCGGTACCCAATCACAAGAAATTAAAAGAAAGAAAAATAAATAAATAAAGAGATTTTGGATGAAAAGTAGAAGACACATCAATCTAGACATTACAAGGAAAGAATGAGAAATTCGAAGAGTTAAGCGCCAAGAAGAGATAGAAAGAACAATGGTGGAGGAAACACATCATGGAAAGTAACAGACCCTTATAAACTTCATTAGAAAGAACAATAGTGGAGGAAATGCATCACGAAAAGTAACAGACCCTTATGAACTTCGCAAGGCCAGGATTCAACACTTGTCATCAAAGAATTATATGACCACCATTGCAAGCAACACATGATTTGTTTAAAGAGATAACGAACAATAATTGTCTTTGGACATCAGAATGAAGTAGACAACAGTCCATCACCTCAAATCTAGAAGGAATGATTGACGTGGATTCAGTGACAACATTATAGGATGAGATCAACAACCTTACCAAGCAATTGAAGAGCCTGACAACCACCTCTTTCTCTATATTCAAAGCAATTTAGCACAGATTTAGTCTATATAGACAAGAGAGCCATATCACAACTGATTTTTTCCTAATGGAAAATAATAACATGCAACAATTTAATGTCATGGGAGCATAAGTTGGTCGGGGAAGTATTGATACTTATTAGAACATGTACAATCCTGAGTAACAAAACCACTCGAATTTCTTTTGGTCTAACAATGCATGGACTCAAATAAGAACTTAAGGCCTATCGAAATTTTAACAAGACAAGTCTAAATCATGGGATTCAAAATTGGACAAGCTCATGGACAAGCTCACGAGTATAGAAGGGAAATTTGAGCAAGTAATGGAAGATCATGCCTTTTCTATTAATAACCTAGAGGTTCAAACGGGCTAGCTTGCTTATGAATTCTATATGAAAAGTGTGGGAAGCCTTCCTAGCAACATAGAAGTAAATACAAGAGAGCTATTTAAGGCTATCACATTTAGGGATGAAAAAAAGCTAGAAAAACCAACAGAAAAATAGGCTAAAACCCACCTTGTATAAGACCAAAAGAAAAAGTAAAAGGATGAAGATAAGAATGAGGATCCTCCTTATATTCCTCCTTCTCCATATCCACCAAAAATACCATTCCCACAAAGACTTTAGAAGAACAAATTAGATAAACAATTTGCAACATTTATGAAAAAGATAAAGAAATTGCAAATTACATTGCCCTTTGTGGAAGCTTTGAAGAGCAAAACTACGTACACAAACTTTCTCAAAGAAATATTATCAAATAAGTAGACTCAGGATGAAAACTAAATGATAGTCATGATGGAAAGTTGCATCTCCTTAATTACCAACCTTATGCCCTCATAGTTGATAGATCCAACGAGTTTTACGATACCTTGTGTAGTTGGCAATTTAGAGTTTTCGAAATGTTTATGTGATTTAGGCGTAAATATAAACTTTATGCCTTTATTGATTTGTGGAAATTGGGGCCAGGAGATGTGAAACCAACTTCTATGTTTATTCAATTGGTAGATCAATTGATAAAGAAATCATTTGGCTTGTTAGAAGATGTCCCATAGAAGTGGAAAAGTTTATAATTCCTGTGGATTTTTTCGTGTTAGACTTTAAAGAGGATCGAAATTGTCCACTAATTCTTGGTATACTATTTTTTAATACTGGAAGAGCTTTGGTAGATGTATATAAAGACAACATCATCCTTTAGATTGATGATAAACAAATGACATTCAATATGAACAACGTATTAAAGAATCCAAACGAGGGTAGTTCATTCATGAGAATTGATGTAGTTGAATCTTTAAAAGAAGAAGAAGAGCACGAAGAACAGAGGATAAAGGATATAAAGGTCAAAGATGTAATGCCAGACTCTTTGAGCCCTTTTTGTATTAGTTTGTACTTGGAGATATTACTATACATTGACATATACATGGTTGTATATGAGTTAAAAAATGTATTTGAATCCTTTTGGTATTAATGTCAGTGATATATAATGTTATATGCCCTTACATGAACTTAGAGTTCATTAGTATGCGAAATCTTGGAGATTTCTGACATATAAGTTAAGTGTATAAAATCGATTACATTGGATGGATATGGCCATGGTGGTTGAGTTAAACGTGTTCTAATACCTTAGAGGTAATTAAACATGATTTATAGACTTATTGGACACTTAGAAAGCTTAAGTTAAAATGTTAATGTATATAAGGGAATTAAATGTAATTTTTCAATTCTTAGAGGACCAATATGTAATTTTATAAAGTTAAGGGGCTCAATTATAAATTGTAAAAGTCCGAGGACCAAAATGAAAATAAAAGTTTTGGTCATTCTTAAATTGTGGGCTTAATTGCAAATTTAGGAAAAGTTTGAAGGGTATAATGGTAATTTGACATAAACTAAGGACAAAAAAGTAAATTCACCATGTTTGGTCAAAGAAGAGTCAAATTCTAGACCCTTCTTTATGGTGTAACCGTGCACCACCCATTAAACATTAAGAACACTTAGTTTTAATTAAAAAAAAGGAGAAGAAAAGAGAGGAGAAGTGGAGTTTCGGCCATCACCCACCTTTCACCACTTTTTTTTTATTCTTTAACCCAAACCTAGATGTTCTAAGGTAATTTGGGGACAAGGAACTCAAATCTATCATTAGATTTGAGAAATTCTTAAAGGATTGGAAGATATCACTAAAGGAAAGTTTAGATAAATTTTGTCTCATCTCTCTCTACATTATGATTTTGAGTTTGGTGTTAAGATATGTTGTTCTCCATGTTTGAATAT
>JANQAP020000007.1:5432326-5461031 GCA_026874005.2 Erythroxylum coriaceum
CACTATGCTATAAACAACTGTATTACATTAAATATAACAATAAATAATAATAAAATTAATAAGAACAATAAAACTAATAATATTAATAATAATAAATTCAAAATTAATGATGATGATGATGATGATGATAATAATAATAATAATAATAATAATAATAATAATAATAATAATAATAATAAATTATAATATGAATAATAATAAGTACAAAAGTAATTTATCATAAAATTAATTATAATATGAATAATAATAAGTAGAAAAGTAATAATAACAATAATATATTTAATAATGATAATAATAATAATAATGAAGATGATAATGATAATAATAATAATAATAATAATATTATTATTATTATTATTATTATTATTATTATTATTATTATTAATTGATAAAATAATGAATTTAATAATAATAAAATTAATAATAAGTAGAAGATTAATAAGTAGAAAAGTAATAACGCATATGATTTGAAAGATTCAAAAGCAGACGTTTTGTACTATCACTAGTATTATGACAATATACTCATCCTAAGACAACATCCTAAATAATTAATTAAAACATAATGAAATCAATTAAAATCAAAGAAATTTATATAGAAAATATAGCAAAACACCTAGTAAGATATACATTATGCTTGTCAAATATTCCTACAATTAAAGTTTTCTTGTCTTCAATAAATTAATATCAAAAGATATAAGCTAGGTAAATTATAAGAAACTTCAATAGTTCAATCAAATTGATCAAATATTACCATTATAGGTTCAATCACCCAATTCATTAATCACTTAGATCTTTAAATAGTTACATAAACTTATATTGCAATCTCAATCTCACTAAACAATATTTCTAATTCAACTTAATTCAAACAAATTTACCTTATACATAAAGTAGACAAGAAAAGTGTTAAAAGCTAATTAAATGTATACATGACATATATCCATCTTTAACTAACCACCATGTAAACATAAGACCATATACTAATGTATAAAGAAAAGCACATTATGACCCTTGTTGATGAATGTGCTATTCACGTTTTCAACTTTTGATCGGAAATATTTAACCAACTAAAACCACCATTTAATAGCACATTATCACCCTAAACTTTATCTAAAGAACTAAAATCAATTTTTCAAAGAACAAACATTTCATCGAACACCTTACATGCATCACAAATTTATCCCAACAACACAACCAAATTAACCTCTTGTCCCTTCTATCATTAACATTTATAACTTACAAATGTTTTTCATTCACATAATACACAAATAAACCAAATACCCAACTTGAACTATCATCCAATACCTCAACCGAATATCACTAATTAACAGGGGATCAAGAGAACAAAATACTTCAACCGAAGTCACGAAGACACGAGACACGAATAGGAGAGGCAAAAACGGTAGCCGGAGACACGAAGAGGACAGACGGTGGGCGGAGAGAAGCAAAACGTGACAGTGTGGGTGGGAGAGAAGAAACCGGAGAAGACGACGCAGGGGGAAAGTCGGGTGTGTTTAATATGAATGAAAACGACGTCGTTTGGTGTTAAACCAAATGACGTCGTTTTCATTTACTTTTAAAGTTGATGGAGAAGTAGACGACGACGTCTACGTTTTGGAATTTAGCTACAGAATTTACCGATGGAATGTGTCGGCGGTAAACTCAAAAATTCCCGCTTTGTTTACCGACGACCAACTTGTACCGTCGGTAAAGTCCGTAGCAAATTTTGTCGGAATGATTTCCCACCATAATTACCAACGGACCTGATCGACGGACGAATTTTCGTTTGTAAACTCAAAAAATTTCGTCTTATTTACCGACAGTCACCTTATACTGTCGCTAATGTCCGTCGTTAATTTTTCCGAGATGATTTATCTCCATATTTACCGACGGACTTTACTACCGCCACTAAACGAAATTTTTTCCGTCAACTTTACCGATGGACAGTTATATTCCGTCGATAATGTGCAACGGTTTCTTGTCTGTCGGTAAAATATCTGTCGCTAATGCTTATTTTTCTTGTAGTGTTTCTTCAAACCTTCAAGATTTGTTCCTTATGTTGATGACTTCAAATAGCCGGCAAGTAACTTTGTCAGTAGTTGGTATCTTGTAGAAACATTTAGACAAAATAATAGCATAGGTTTAATAAGCACAGTCGTTCAAATACTTCTGATAGCAAAATGTTATCAGGTTTTCTCATCATATTGATCTTGATCTGCAGGTTCCGGCGGATATTATCCCTACATTTCCGATAGCCGATGAATTAGCCTAAAGACCACTTTGTTGCTTGCTTGATACTCCTGTGCCTAATTTTGAAGCATTTTATTAGTATTCGTGAGTTAAAACAAAAGATCAGGAGCAGAATGAAGGCTTCTGCTATGATCCCTTGTTGGGACTTACGTTTTGCTTCTCATTGAAAAGAACAATACTTATTTTTATCTTAGCTGATATTTTATATTAGTTCACCACCCATCACATTCAGAAAACATAATATAGGAAGAATTTTATCTGAAGTTGATTCTTTTTATAGTAGCTGATTCATCACATTCATACACCAAAAAGATGCAATCATTTATAGCAATGAGGGCCGCATAAGACATTCCTAAGCGCAAACTTCATCTAACCCCACACAAAATGTCAGAAAGAATTGAATCATCTTTAGGATCAGACCAGATTTCAATTCTCTATAACATTCCACATTGTGTCCTTTTTGCGAGTCAAGAGCTACCATTGTTTTATAAGGATGGATCTTTCACTAAACCAATATAGTTAATGCGTGAAAAGTGCACTCTTGAAGGGAACTGATAATGAGGTAAAAGGAACAGATAAAATTTTGGTTACATTTGGCCAATTGTCCCAAATATTATTAGCTATTACAATAGTTCAAGAACCTGCAAAACATTACAATTCCTTGAGCAAACTTATACAACTTTTAACTCTCTAAGCCATGCTGTGTGCAGTGGACAAGGATCTGGTTTCCCTTCAGCGATTGCCTTCTCAGAGATTGAATAGAACCAACCATTCCTCCATTTGAACTGCACGTATTTTTAGTTGAAAAGAAAATTAGAACTTTCATTCTTTCCCAACCGCAGAAGATCAAAAAACATTTTATGTTTAAACATTCCCATCCACCCAAATCCAGAATGCTGATAGAGTCCGATCCCAATCATGTCAGTGCTAGGGCAAAGAACTTCAAAGTTAAACTGCATTGCTTCCACAAACAAACTAGTATTGCTGAGGCAATCGCACATAATCATTGTATTACATTGTGAAAGAAGATCCTTACTTCTTTAACTGCAGTGGGGAAGTGGGCAACAGATCGTGCATATGCACATAACCTCTCCCCTATACCATCATCAAACACAAGCCTTTTTTCTGCAGATGCTGCAGCTGCAAGTTCTGCAATGAGGCTGGACACCTGAAACCAGAGAAATAGAATTGATCAGTTCATTCCTTCTTTCATGGTTACTTCTAAAAATGGTCTACAGCATAAGCAAGGTGATGCTAACTAGCAATCCTGGCCTCCCTGGTTAAGAAAACTTCATTTCATTGATCTCATCATCCTGAAAATGACTTATCATTAAATGAACACAAAATATACCATGTCAACCCAACTTGACCCACCATTACGATTAGTACAGGAGCGTTACAATTTTGTATATAATTAAAATTGGTATAGCTTATGTAACAGCATATGGGTGACTGCTTTACCTCTGAACGATATTCCTTCTCCACAACACCAACAGTTGCCCCAGGATGACGAGCTCCAACAAGCATGAATGCTGCTATCCAGATCAGCTTTTCCAACATTTGCTTCTGAAAGGCTTCCTTGTCAAGAACCTAATTATATCACATGAAAGTACATATTATCATTTTCAATCAAATATCAAAACGTTTAACCTAAAAATACCACTTTGGGACAAGTCAATTTTTGGCTAATGATTAGTTAAAAATTTTAGTTCTCAAGTCCCAGTTTATCCAAACTTGAAGCTCTAATCTTAACATTCAACTATCTGTAATCCGAACTCAACTGCCATCAAAAACTATGAATTAACGAATTTCAAGCAGTTGAGGATGATATCTCTGGCCGTGTAAGATAAAAGACTTCTTCGTTACCTTGCAAGATAGGCCTCCAGCTTGTAATCTTGTAGCTATTGCTGACGCCCATTTCCCATATGCTGCAGTCAGTCCTTCGGGATTGGTATCTGTCTTTCCATCGGTAGGAGGTTCACCCAGCTTTGAAATAGCAAAATATGCTAGAACTTGGTCCGCATCACCAAGACCTTTACTTTGAAACCAAGGCTCCAGCATTCCATTCTGGAAAAAAACCAAATCTGCTAGATTGTCAACATCCAGTTGACCATTCACAAGACCGTCTATCATAGCCCAAAAGAAATGTCACACTATGGCTACGAATGATGCAAGAATGGCAAAACTACATCCTAGGTTGTTTCCGGCATTCTTGCAATTTGGCTACAGCAGATCAAATCTTCCAATTGGTAGAACAGCTACTCCAAATTGACCAGACATTTTCTTTACGCTGTCTAAGCAACTACTGAGTACTGAATTGACTTGCTCATCCAAAGTCTCTGATAATAACGTAAGTACATAGAGAGTGATAGCTCGATAAACCACAAATTCAGCAACTTAAACCAAGACTCTCAAGTAGATAAAACAATAGAGAGCCTAAAATTTAAAACAAAAGCTACAACATATAAAGTAATTCAAAGTTATCGGGCATAGTACCGTTCCATCTAGGCTTAGGAGTAGCTTCCAAAACAGCCTCAAGATCGTCGTTCCTTGTACACACCAAAATCGGACCTTCAAAATCAGACGGCACAGACTCACCTCTCTTGACCAGCAAATCCTGACCATTACCCATTTCCTGCAGGGCTCTTCCGACCCGTCCACCTCCGACTATCACCGCCGGCGTAACCTTGGCTACCGTTGAAGTAGCACCAGAGGCAGCCGCCATTTGTACGTTTCTAGTTCTGGCAATGACTCTTGCGCTAAAGAACGCAACTTTCGAGGTGGGTTCAATGAAAG
Source organism: Erythroxylum coriaceum (assembly GCA_026874005.2). Classification (NCBI taxonomy): domain Eukaryota; kingdom Viridiplantae; phylum Streptophyta; class Magnoliopsida; order Malpighiales; family Erythroxylaceae; genus Erythroxylum; species Erythroxylum coriaceum. The sequence continues at coordinate 5,437,370 of JANQAP020000007.1, forward strand.
AGAGGCTAGATAGTGTATAAATTGCCATGGTTTATGTTGCAAAGAGTATATTTACAGAGGGTCGATGAAGATAATGATGGGATTGAGGCCATTGGTGACTGGCTCTAGTTATTGAGAGACGTAGAGCGAGAGATAAAAAGACAGATCATCAGTCACCGCTCACTTTTTAGCAACCTATCCAAAGCCAAGACTGTGTTTTATTTTATTTCATTAAAATATGAAAATCCAGTTACCTTGTTTCTTGGTAAATCTTGACTTTACTATTAAATTAAAAACCCAATATTTCTCGTCAAGTCCAGTAACAAAATGGCAACTTTAACTGGCAACTTGTGGTAACAAGAAGCCCTATAGTCGCTCAAAACTCGTCGTTTGATTGCATTTCCATGATAAGGAAAGCGAGGGAATAGCGTTCAAATTAAGGTTCAGTTTACGACACAAGACGACAAGTTCAATCCCAGTCCTACCAACGAACAAAAGAAACTTGCACATTTCTCTATGCCGTTCAAATTCAAATCTTTCAGAAGCCAATATCCCAATACCCAAATCAGCTGGTCTTCCAGGAACTTACTTATCCACACATCTTGTCAAATAATTCAAATTGTTTCCAAGTTCCAATACAAGAATCTACTCTTGTTCAGTGACTATCTTTCCTTAAACGAGCCAACCTCAAGCTGCAAGTTAGAAAAGGTAGGTACAACCCTTCGATATTCACCGTCTGCAAATGGCTGGTCTGAAGAAACAAACAGTACCAAGCCAATCCTTGTGCAATATCTTCAATGCCAATCCCCTCACAGAGCTCAAACACCGTCACAACTACAGTGGAGACCTTAAAACGACTTTCAATGACGACAAAGAGAATAGTGACATCTTCGGTTGTGACAAGGAAAACTCATTGCCCACAAACTTAAGACCTTCACTCGGAAATGGGTCTCTTTCTGTTTCGCCCGGGAAGTTTTCAGACATGAGAAAATCTTTGTCTACCGGCAGAGTTTTGAAGCCATCATCGCTACAGTTTTGTATGCAATTGAACGAACCTGAAAAGATTTTCAAGACCAAAACTTGGGACTACGCTGGTTCTGAAAATTCAGCTTCTCTGAATGTTTGGGACTATTCGGATTCGGAGGCGGCTCCTGCTTCTTCTTGGTCTACTTTGCCTAATAGGTGCATTATAACACTCTCTTTTTCATCTGTTTTTTATAAATTACAACTATTTGTTTTTCTTAAATATATTGTTCTTTGGTAGGCAGTTAATAGCCACTAAATTTATTAATTCTGGTTAGACCGTTGTATAGCTTTCATGTGCTGATAGAGCTTCCAAGGATTTGTTTACGGCTTGTGAGTAGGTGTTTTTGACTTACAATTATTGCCTCTGTCAACATTCAGCAGAAATGACAATATTTTGTGGATATATGTGAGTGAGTTTATTGAAGAAATATGGTTTTGGTGCGATTTCAGGGCCTTACTCTGCAGACCGCTGCCATTGGATATAGGAAGGTGTACATGTGTTATTGTGAAGGAAAGATCAGCAGAAGGTCTGGAAGGGGGTACACTCTACTCGCTTTACACCAATGTAAGAGCTTTTCAAAATGTATCGGTTTTTTTTTTTTCCCCCAATCATGGTTTATAAGTTCTTAGTATATGACTTTATAGCACATCTTAATTAGATTTTAGATCCCATTTCTGCTGTACTGTATTTGCAGGCAATCATTAGCTTAGTTTTGGGTGGAGGAAATGTCTAGGGTGCTTGTGTTCTCCCAAATTTTTGTGTAGGCTCGAGTACTTAAGGTGCTCAAAAGCGTACAGCTATGCACCCCTATCTTTGGTTCAAATTAGTTCGTTGTTTTCTGGATTTCCTTTCCAATGGTTTTTTGCTGCTGGCAATTGGTTGTAATGACTTCTCGAAAGTGTCAAGAGGCTTACATAGTTCATGACAATGTCCATCGAATTGTTTTGGCTTTTTCTGTCTACATTGGTTGTGTAAAGAGAGGAGGAATGTGCAGTATAATCAGTACGATCTTTCATCATCCCTGAAATGCATTTTTGAGCATCATTTTGGGTCACTTAAGAGTCTGAATCCTTCATTTCAATATGATATTTTGGGTTTTGTAAGCATTTAAATTAAGGATATAATCAGACGAAATTTTACTTCTGAACGTTTGATTCTGCATATCAAAATCATAGGAAGGACAAGGACGAGAGGATCGAAAACTTGCTCTGGCTTATCATAGGCGACAAAATGGGAAGTCAGAGTTCACCATAGCTCAGAACGGAAAGGGAATTTTGTCTGGTTCAGATGATAGTTTTCTTGGCACGGTAACGGCTAACCTCATGGGTTCCAAATATGAGATATGGAATCAGGTATGCTTTCTCTCTTCCTGTGGATTTATAATGAGTAGAAAATGCATAAGTGATTCCTTGTATTAGTTAGCATGAACTGAAGTGATTAATAGTGCTTTATCACAGGTTGGCCGATTAAACTCCTCAACAAAGCCATGTAATCCACTTCTAGCTGTTGTTACGTAAGCCAGGCCAACCCTGCCTCTTGTCCTTCTCGAGAAGCTTCTTCTAGCTTTGACCATTTCTTTTCTTCTATAGGTTCATGCCAACAATAGCATCCTGGACTGGAAGTTATAGAAGCATGAAGGTGTACATACCCAAGCACCAATCTATGCTGCTAAAGAACACGACTCAGGTAAACTTGTAGCAATAACTGGACTTCAAAAGAGTTCACAACGTTAACAACGTGGTGGCATATATCTGAAAGTGTTTGGGAATTAAATCTTGGTTGTAGAATTGGTGACCTGCAAAATGGGTTAAATAATTTCCATCTTTTGCTATGTACTAGATGCAGCATATTAATGGAATGCCCAAGGATTGGGTGCAAAATGTGGACAGGGTACATAGACTATGTTCACGACCTCCACATTATAATAGGGTAAGATTTTGAGGGCATATTTTTTTTGATACAGGAAACTGAGGTATGAGACTATTTCCTCTTCAATTAACTGACATCTTGCTTCGTTAGATCTCAAGGCAATATGAGTTGGATTTCAGAGACAGGGGAAGAGCTGGACTTAGAATCCAAAGATCAGTGAAGAACTTTCAGTTGACATTGGAGGTACGTTCTCTTGGCTTGAAGATTATATCCGGATGAAAAATTCAAGTTACTTAAACATTACTTATCTATGTTTCTTAGGAGAAGGGAAAGCAGATGATTTTGCAGCTAGGAAGGGTGGGGAAGACAAAGTATGTAATGGATTTCAGGTATATGTTGTAGGAATGTGCTGACAAGAAATATATTGGATATCTTACATAGTAATTGACAAACCACTCCATTTTGCAGATATCCTTTGACAGGTTATCAAGCATTTTGCATATGTTTGGCTTCAATGGATTCAAAGCTATGTTGCACAGTATAAGAACTCGTTGGCTTTTGTCTCCTTTGTTTCCTTCACACTCCAAGTGGAGGAGAACAAGAGATAGCATTAGTATAAAATTAGTTCTGCGGTCCGATGCTAGCCTGCCTATACTTCTTTCTTGTGAACGTCTTGGTTCGCTCAGCTGATGTCACTGATTTGGCTCCAAGTTTATCACGTGGGGAACCTTATCTTGCAATTGAGACCTCTACATCCTGTTCTCTCTTTAGTAGTTGTAATCAATCTTCATTGAGTTTCACCTTCATTTAGTCGTTTTTGACGAGACATCTCTTCTTTGCAAAGGAGCACTGGTCATTTTTGATGATTGCTTCCCCATATCAATGTAGTTAGTAACGTTGTAGCTAGAAGATAGTTGACGCAAACAACAGCTAAGGTTTCTTGCAGTCTTTAATTTATTAATTTAGCATCCGTATTTTACCAAGTCAAGTGATAACAGTCTCTCGCTGCTTGTCAAACTTAAACACTGCATTACCCCATGTTCTGGGAGAAGGCTTGCTTTGTTCTTATTACATTTTTGCGGAACTAGCTATTAGAAAGGACGCTAACTGCCAACTTCCAACCTCCTTGATCGCCACCTAAAGCAACTTGACATTAACAAAGAAAAAAAAGTCTGTCACCATGTGGTTGGTACCTACGTAGACCTCTTTAATGGAGGTGGGGATTAATTCATTGCTGGTTGGATAACAGACTGTGAAGACCTTGAGACTGAATTTTCATGTATAATTTCTATTTCAGAAAAGTATGACACACAAGACATTCATAAATCATAATACGAAATGATCTTATTCCCAAAAACAATTGGAAGATGAATGTCTGCTCTGCTCTACAACTAATATTAGTGAATTAATTAACCTCGCTTTTCCAAACAAAAAGAGAAAAGGAGACAAGAAATTATAATTGGAAAAGAAAGAAAAATAATAATATGAATTGATTTCTGTCTCATCACTTGTTCTTCTTCTTCTTCATCGTCGTCGTCGTCACTGCCAGCACCAGCATCCATCGTCTTGTAATTATTAATAACCATATCCTTACCTGTTCATATTCACAAGGCCCTTGTGTGTGTGCGTATATATATGGTAAGGATGTATGTATGGATAGACTTATCATGCACCTTTAACTATTAATCTCTTCTCTAACCATCAAGCTCGCAATGAAAGATTGATGAAGTAAACGAATTAAGGTCTCCAAAGACACTGTCATCACCTTCACCATAACCTCCCGGACACTCAAAGTAAGTAGTAATGTCCTCAGGAAAGCTTCGGCGAGGCAACAAATGGGATTCCGACGGTGTCAAAGTGCAGTCAGGGGCCGATGTTCTCTCTAACATTTCCTTGAACTTTGATGATTGCAACAAAAGCCCTAGTGCTGATGATGCCGACGTCGTCGCTCCACAGCTGCCAGTAGGGCGTAGAGGGGGCAATGGTGTTTCGGTCACCAGCGAGGTTTGGTCGTCGTGGGGCATGAAACTAAATCGGAGCTCGTGATCATTACTAGGGTCGTCAGTTTGAAGTGGATGAAGAGCTACGTCTGCGTCGCCATTAATGGAGGTTTCTTGATGAGATATGTTGTTTAAAGGGTTGATGATGGAGTTATTGGGGCGCAGCCATTTGATGTAACGACTGAGGTCAAAGTTTGTGACGGCGTTGAGTCCTCTGTATTCAACGGCCGCCATGTCATAAGCCGTCGCTGCTTCTTCTTGGGTGGCTGCGAACCACACAACCTTAAAAGTTTCAGCGTACTGTTGATTTTGAACCACAAACTGTAACATGAAGATGAAACATGTCTTTTTTCTTTTTTTGGTATGAAGTCTAGTACTTACAGTTTAATACGGGTATATTCTCGATTCAAAGATTGTTACATCCCTCCTAATTAAGTTTACCTAATGTTATTTGTTTTAATTATTTTGAATTATATAATAATTATATATCTTGTAGTAAAAATAATTAAGAAATAAAACTTATTCGCGATAGTTTTGAGCTTTGACACACGCTCATACATATAAAAAAAAGGGTATAAATATCGTAACGGATAGTCATGCGGATATGGGTGGATGCTTTGAGCTATTAATGGTAGTCAGAGTAAGACCTTAACTGACAGAAGAAGCAGTTGTGGTTCGGTGATCTATATCCCAACCAACCAACTTGATTTTTCACTTTCGGTTCTACCTTACTATCTTGACTGAGGTTTGAGCTAGGGAGTTTAATTTATATTATTGAGGTTAAATTTAAATGATCGATCGATTCTCCATCTGGATTTATAGACGATAGCATAGCATAGCATATTTATTTATTGGAGAAATGAGTGAGCAATGATAAATTACCATAAGTTCCAAGGTAGAGGTACTTGTTCCCAAAAACTCTACCAATTCGAGCCTCCCATCTACCATTGTGATGGTGTCTGCACATTAATTTCCAACCAATACAAATATATATTAAATATAGAAAGGTTAGTGAACTCATTAATTAGGTTTCGTGTAACCATGAATGCAAATGTTAAACTTTTCTTATCTATTAGAGGTTCAGGTACAAAGACGTAGCAAAAGGGAAGAAGGATCTTCTATCTAATTTAAATAAGACACCATAAAATTAGACTTCTTATCTTCATTCAGCAAAAGCACAGTCAAGATTCAAGACTTTTAACTTCTTTGCATTTATTTCTAGAATAAGATTGTGAGTGATAGGCAGACTATTCATGTAGTAAGTTATACTAGCGAACCAAGCTATTCAAGGCCTCTATAACTTGTCCCTGTCTCTTAACACGTTTTGCTTGTAATTAGAATGCTGAATCGAATTCTTAATTATAAATCAGATTTTGCAGCTAAACTTAATTAGTATTTTTAGATACACCGAATATATACTAATTAGGAAGGGTAGAAAATGAAGAGGTGTATGATTACCTTGCCACACCTCTGTACTTGGAAACTCCACGAGAAAACCCACTACTCCTTCTGAAAATTCAAATAATATATTATAAACATCTTAAATTTAACTCCTTAATTAAATATATGTATGTAATATGCCACCTCCTTAAGGATCCAATATATTCTTCCTTAGTCTGACCCTCCATCTCTTTGAGCTCATTCTGATAAGTTGACAACTGAAAAATGACAGTGATTCGATTCACAAACAGTTTACTCACTGTGCTACATCAAGAAAAATGGCCACAACAAAAGTGAAGTAGAAGAAAGGACATTAAATTCTGGAGTTGAAAAAGTCTACCGGGAAGTTAAGAAGAGTGTCTTCTCCCCAGTACTTCAATGCTGCCAAGTCATAGGCATGTGCAGCAGCTTCTTCATCATCATAGGCCCCTACCAAAGAGAATATACCACATATTATAACTGCCAAGTAGAGTTTAGATACAGAAATGCACCCAAATCGCGTTTAAGAAGGAAGAAAGTAAAACCAAGCACACGGGTTGGTCTTTTCAGGTAAAACCATTAAACAACTTTATGAAAGTGAAAGGAATTAGCGCACACATAGACACACGATTTTAGATTCCGAACGTACCAAGATATACTGTGATTCAGTCAGAGTAGTGAATTCCACCATCGCCATTCAGATATCAGGAAAGAGATCATGATTGAATCAGGATATCAGTAACGAGGAATATGATTTTTAATGAAAGAAATGAAAATATTCTTTATTTTAAGGAAACAAACAAAAGGAGATACGGATGAAGAACCTTGTCTGCCTTTTTTATTCTGCGACTCATTCCAGCAATTCTTATCCCACAAATGAGCCTCATAGCGTCCTGTCCATCGATGCCTGAAACAATTACAAACTAAGCATCGGTCTAAGCAATAGAGAGTCGATATCGGAATAAAAGTTCCCACGACCAGTGAATCAATCCGAACCTTGTAACCCCACGATAGACGGAGCTGCGTTGGGGAGGAGAGTCTCGAGGAACTGTTTTTCGGGTCCGTTTGGCTTTGGTCAATGCGTCTCTTTTCGTGTCAGCATCTCTCTTCTGGTTGTGCTGCGAGGTCTTTGCCATTTAACTTCAGAAGTGATCAAGTAGACACTAACACTAACAGGCACGTAAAAAGTGTATAAAGAAAAGGTTTTAAGAGAGAATGAGAATGAAAGGGTTGTCCAATTGACAAGTTTTTAAAACAAATGAGATCGCAATTAAAGAGTAGAGAGCCGGCTGGGAAAGGTGTTGTTTTGCGGCCGTCTACAAGCGGCTTTCGATGAGTCAGTTTTCTCTTTGTCTTCACTTCTGTGGCTTTCCGAATTATAATAGTAGTTGAAAAACTACAGAACTTTTTTTAACCCCGTTTTGCTCCTACTCACTCCTACTTTTGTCAAACTGCCACCCATTTGGTTTAATGTCATCAGAGTAGGTGTTAGATGAAGAATGCTCTCTCTTTTGGACTATTATCAATGTATGCATACGTTGCTCTCTCTTTGTATGGTCTCTTCAATGCAAAACAACAGGAAGTAACTGTAGTAATTCGATTCATCGTTACCTTTTACAAGTGGAGGAGAATTGGATTGCATTTGGCATGTTTTTGGTAAAATTTTGGCCTCACCTGAGTTAGTTGCTTCATTTATGGACGATACTAGTAACTCATTCAATGTTGCAACCTATGTCGATGATACAGAAAACACTATGGTCTACGGGATCAGCGGCCTGGAAAATATTGAATCTCATTCCTTCGCCATTTCCCCTATACGTTTCCAGAATCTAGAATGATTTTCCAAGATATTATCAGGAAGCTCCTCTTCAAGATTTTTAGCTGTAGTTTGTACTTACCATATGTGCTCTTGAGCAAGCCTTTACGCATTGTGAAAATTTACAAGGAACAAAAAATAAAAAATAAAAAGAAAATTCCTGTCAGTATCAATTGACCTACTGCAGCACTCAATCTTTCGGTCACCGTTGAGTAGATAAAAAAATTTATTCATCATTTGAACAATATTTGAGGCTCCAATATTGAATGCAACCGTAAACACACAGAAAAGTGGATATGTTGTGTGGAGCCTAGCTAGCTAAGACAGAGAAGAGGACACATCAAATTGGCGATTGGGATTTGGACATATAGCATTGAATTGGCGAAAAGAGTCGTAGAATAAGGAACAAAAAGGAAAAAATAAACGCTATCAAAGAAATGAATGATGAGGAAGCCCTCTAGTCCTAGCAAGCTTAGTGATTCAAATGTCACCTACGCTTATTAGTCATATACCTCTTAGAGACAGGAGCTACAGGCCAATGACTACCTAGGTACTCTGTTCATTATTTACTAAATTAAGTCTGTAAATGTCATATTTAATTATTTGGTTCCTTCTATAACCTAAGCAGATATGCCATTTACACTGGACACTTGGAACGTACTGAAAGCGCTTAGTATTCACCTTATACAGGGCAGTCTCAAGGTCAGAACTTTAGAGGAGCCATGCCATGCGCCATGTTCTTTCCCTTGTGCCATTGACCCAGTCTGAACTTGGTCTTGACTGTCTTAGGTCAACAGGTTCAGCACTTGATGTAAGGGAAAAGGAATGACAGCAGCCCATTGGGCTCGATTTCTAAGACTAAAGTTTTGAAAGAGCAGTTCTGATCTATGCGGTGGTCTGGATTAGCCATTACATATACGATAGGCCCACGTTGGACTCATCAGGAACATCTGACTCTGCGGTTATGTTAAATGATTAGTAAACAACTCGAGTCAACTAGGTAAGCACCTTGTGTTGTAAGATTGTAATGATCCCCAATAATTCATTTTTTACATTGAGAAGGGTGAAAGTTACATGAAGCATCAATCTTCATACAGAAGAAAAGCTTTGAACACTCCCTTCTCCTTTCAAGTTTCACTCCACATCTACATCCACCATATATATATGATATCTTATCAAAAGGCAGGTGACACGTCGCACTCCTACTTGGCATGATCATAGATATTTTTAGTATTAGAAGGGACAATTAAATTTAGGAGTTAATAATAATAATAAAATAAGTGATTAATGATATGAAATTTTTATATTTAAAAGAAAGCGTAAATATGCATTACTTAAATACTGTGTTTGTAATTGAAAAATAAACCAGATAAAAAAATTTGTATCATCTCAAAATTTTTAAACAACTACACATACATAAAGGAGTTTAAATCTACAATCTCACTTAATTCAAAAGGGTCCCTTGCCGATTAAACTGCGCCCTGGTTCACTTTCAGGATTACTTAGTTGTGTAGCAGAGAAGTCTTCTGACAGATAGCGCATAGAGACTGGCCAATTCTTATAGGCTTAGTTACTAGTGGGTCGTACCAACAAATATACCCTCAATCATTTCTCTTTATTGGTATATGGATGTGTGTGGCAGCTGATTCCACAGTCCTTATCTTATGAAAGCTGAACCGACCAATAACATAATTTTCCTGAATTAACCGCAAAATCACAGACTCTTGTGTTTTCCAAGTAATTGCACGTGAATCCCCAATTAGTTCTCATGCACAAGTGGGTCCTTTAGACAGCCCTTCCTGTTTTGTTCTCTTGCCAAACTCCACCTCCCAAGAATCTTCTTTTTCTTTCCCTTTCCCTCGCAACAAGCCTCCAGTATAACACACACCCATTACTACTATCTTTTCTTTTTCTCGTTTCTATCATTTTAATGCCAAAAACTAAACTTGGTGTTCAAGCTTTGGAACCGATGTCTCTCTTTCCTCTCCTTTTTCTTCTTCTGGTGGTTGTTCCTAATGGACTTCAGTGCTCTCAAGAGAAGAAAGTCCTCAGCCTGGAAAAGTTTCAGTGGAAACAGAAGAGCCACGCTTCAAGTTGTATACCCCAGAAATCAAGTGAGTTTTTGGCAAAGAGAATAGGAAAAGTTAGCTCGGTCAGGACAATGAAAACCGTTTCTTTTTAAAGCTTCTTTAGTTTATTCTCCACTTTGGGATCTGCAATCTGCAATATTCAACTTATGTATTTATTGTCCTTCAATGATCAAGAACTTGAATGTTTAAGGAAAACAACATAATTGCTCCGTCTATTATCTCTCTTTTATATCTCGGCTAAGTGTACCTTTTCAGTCAGTAATTACTTGACTACCAACAGACATCCTTGGATGTTATATTTAACGATCTTGTTCCACTTCCACTTTAAATTAAAATGCTTTATCTAGAGACCTTGAGCTTTCAATACATATCTTGCTACAAAGATCTTCAGCAGGTTGTCCATCTTCCATGTAATTTATAAGATGCTGCAAAATAATGCCTGAAAATATGAACTGAAATCATTCTTACTTATCGGTCTTGTAGAACTTGAGAAGGGTGCAACCATATTGGAAATGAAGCACAGAGATTCTTGCTCTGGAGGGACAACAAACAGGGACGAGGAGTTACAGAAACGCTTGATTCTTGACAACTGTAGGGTCCAGTCACTTCAGTCACGAATGAATAATAGTTTTTCTCCTCGAGCTAATGAAGATGTTATGGGCATTCAAATTCCATTATCTACAGGAATAGGACTTCAGACGCTGAACTACATTGTTAAAGTTGAATTAGGTGGTCAAAACATGACAGTGATCGTCGACACTGGCAGCGACTTAACATGGGTTCAGTGTCAACCTTGTAGTTTATGTTATAACCAACAAGACCCTCTTTTTAGTCCTTCGACATCATCTTCATATCAGAAAGTTCTCTGCAACACATCGACTTGCCAATACCTCGCATTTGCGGCCGGGAACTCCGGAGTGTGTGGAAGCGATCCACAAACCTGCAACTATTTTGTTAGTTATGGTGATGGATCCTATACTCGTGGCGACCTTGGTTCAGAACATCTCAAATTGGGTTCAACCCCTGTTGACAAATTCATATTTGGCTGTGGCAGGAACAACAAAGGTCTTTTTGGAGGAGTTTCTGGGCTCTTAGGATTAGGCAGAAGTGACCTTTCATTAGTTTCTCAAACTTTTGCCATTTTTGAAGGAATTTTCTCCTACTGTTTGCCAACAACAGCACCGGAGTCTTCAGGCTCACTAGTTCTAGGAGGTAATCATTCTGTATACAAGAACACAACTCCAATTTCATACACCAGAATGATTTCCAATCCACGGCTACCAATTTTCTATTTCGTCAATCTAACTGGTATTAGAGTTGGTGGGGTAGCTTTACAAGCAACAAGTTTTGGAATATTAGTCGATTCGGGGACCGTGATAACCAGGCTTCCTCCTTCAATTTACAAGGCTTTGAGAACAGAATTTGTGAAACAATTTTCTGGGGTCCCTTCTGCACCAGCTTTTTCAATCTTAGACACTTGCTTTGATCTTAGTTCTTATCAAGAAGTTGACATTCCGACAATAAGATTGGAGTTTGAGGGAACTGCTGAGTTGAACGTGGATGTAACTGGGATATTCTACGTCGTGAAAACGGATGCATCTCAGGTTTGTATGGCAATTGCTAGTCTAGCATCAGATAATGAGATTGGCATTATTGGGCATTATCAGCAGAGGAATCAAAGGGTTATATATGATACCAAAGCTTCCAAATTTGGGTTTGCAGAAGAAGCTTGCAGTTTCAACTAAGGTGTTTGATTTTACGTAGATACAATGGTTTTTCATATAGCATATAATATAAATAGATACTGCTGTGCATTTATTGAAGTGATTAAGAGAAGTTGTAAACGCCATCTTCAATTTTATTTTTTTCTTATGAGATTGGTTGTTCATGGATATGTTATTTACCGGACAGTCTTGGCAAGTCATGGAGTTAAATCTGTCACACTATAAGAAATCGAGATAATTGGTTACCAAGCAAGCGAGACAACCAGAAGAAGATGGATGATTATGGGAGTTGGGAAATATAGAGCAGTGGAGGATGGATAAGGGACAATTGAATATAAAAATGCAAATGCTAGTGCTCAATCCTGCTCTTTGTTTAGATATTTTGAAAACAATAAGATAACCCCCACACTTGGTGTAAAAAAAAATATAATGACATTGAAAAAGGTAAAGAGAAATGATGCCCCAAACCAATGGCATGGAGAATATAAGAGAACGGGGCTTAATTAAAATGGCCTAATTGGTGTTATTACTTTCTTCTCTTGAAAACAAAATTCTCCATATCTAAAAATTACTTCGTGTCTCTTCCTTAAAGATTGTCTTTTTTTTTTTTGGACTCAGCGGCTTCATCCTTAGGAAATGGCTTCTGAAATTTCAAAACGCAATGAATTTGAATCGGGAAACTTGGACTAGAACACACCGGGTGGTCCTATAGCAAAGAAAGTGCGTATACGAGAGCGGGAGGAAGACCCACCAAAAGCTCCACCGTCATACAGCGTTGTAGTTCAGGGCGAACCATTCATGGATGAAGGGGCAGAAGACGTATCACGGCCAGACAAAGGCCCAGTTGAGATAGAGGAAGGTGATATCATCCCCACACAAGGGGAGTTAGGCGGGGGCATCGAATTGTAGCATATGTTCAAATCGCGTCTCGACCAAAAATGGGAAAATGCCATGATCGTGAAATTGCTGGGACGTCGAGTTGGATACAAGATGCTTTGCTCGCGGTTAAAAAGCATGTGGAAGCCAATCGGCCCCATGAAGATCGTCGACCTGGATTACGATTATTATCTAGTTAAGTTCATTAAAGAAGCAGACTTCATCAATGCGTTAACAAACAACCCCTGGGATATTCTCGGCCAAGCACTCTCAGTCCAACGATGGTATCCGGAGTTTCGGCCGTCGCAAGGTAAAGTGACGCGGGCGGTGATATGGATTTGATTCCCAGAGCTACTGAGAGCTCGATGTCACCCGATGATCCTAACTGCAGTTGGTAATTTAGTTGGTCACACGGTGAAAATTGACGAAACTACTAAAGTTACTCAACGGGGTAAATTCGCACGAGTGGCTATTGACGTTGATCTTAGTGTTCCCCTCTATCCTAGCGTGGAGTTAGATGGTGAACTCTTACAGGTAGCGTATGAAAGTTTACCACAGATCTGTTTTAACTGTAGTGTTGTGGGTCATGAATTCGACTAAGAAACAAGTCACCGCAAGCCTTCCATCATCTCCAGAAAATATGGGGACACACCACCAGGGCGAAGAAGTTACCATGCAACCGGCAATGGAGAGTCCAACACCAGCACCATAATCTGACAGGTATGGACCATGGATTCAAGTACAACAGAAAGTCCCCCGAAATTAACGACGACCTCAGGATCAGCCAACTACACAACTCCCCAGAGATTATCCTCACGTACGTGGATCCCGGTTCTCAGCGCTGTCCGAATCAGTCTCAGCGGCTATAAGACATGACCACCCATCCACATCGCGTATTAACGTCTTATTGGCAGGAGCCAACCAACCCACAGACCTAGCCATTTTGGTCGAGGTAGCCCAACGCAAGCTTAAGGGGTGGGCACCAGCTACATCAGGACTGAAACGCACAACTCGGGTTGTTCACTCTGGGCAGGTCGTAACACAAGTGGATACGGACGGGAGGGTCAACCCACATGCACAAATTCAACACCAAAACGACGCGGGCAAGTTCGCTACAACACAACACTTGAATAATTCCAAAATTCAACACAACGTCGTCGTCTTATCTTCTCACAAGGACATTGTCTGTGATCATAACACAGATTTGAGACCAATGTTGGCAGAGAGGGAGCAAATCAATCCCATGGAAGGAGTTGAGGGACTTGTTGGCTCTGTTAGGACCACCTCTACTCTTCCTCCCTCCAAACCACCAAATCCTACCTCCGAAGACTCATGGATGGAGGAAGACACAAGAATCCCAGACAGAGACGGGGAGCTGGTTTCGCGACATCCTGGACATTGGGGCAGGGAGGTACAGGAAGAGCCCCAAGAACTTACTTCGAACTCAGGGGATCCTTCCCATCTTCATACTAACGTTTGATGTCGATCCTCATGTGGAATTGCCAAGGGGCTGGAGGCACAAATTCCCAGTCTATTTTGCGGAATTATATCAACCTTTACAATTCAGTTATTTTGATGTTAGTTGAAACACGTATTAGTGGTCAGAGAGTTGACAAAGTCATGCGTATGTTGGGTTTTGATTTTTCATTCAGAGTTGAAGCAGAAGGATTTGCTGGGGGATCTGGGTATTATGGAAGCAGGATTTTGCGGTATCCGTGGAGGTGGCTCATCGGCAATTCATTCATACCACAGTCACATATAGGGCACACACGTTTGCTTTTACTGCTATATATGCTAGTCCCCAGATTGTGTATCAAAAATTGTTATGGCCGTATCTAGGTTGGTTAGGTAGTCAAATTAAAGGACCATGGATCGTTGGAGGCGATTTCAATGCTAAACTAGATAGCCATGATAAACGGGGAAGGGGGTTCGCCTTCAATGCAGGTGATCAATAAACTGTTTCAAGATTGCGTGCATTGTTGTGGGATACTTGATTTGGCTTATGTAGGGTCGAAATATACCTGGCAGCGCGGGAATGTCCTGGCAAGGCTAGATAAAGTGTTCTGCAACCCGAAATGGTTGGAGGAGTTCCCTAATACGGTCAATCAACATTTGCCTTTTTTTGGCTCTGATCATCGACCTATGTTACTTCACTTTGGCAAGCAACATCAGGGTGAGTCGGGTAAGCCTCTGTTCAGATTTCAAGCAGCTTGGTTGGCTCATGAGGGTTTTGATCAAGTGGTTGCCGATAATTGGTATATTGAGGGAGACCCTTTCAGTGCTCTCTTAACCAATTTTTCTGAACATCTAGCTCAATGGAACAGACAAGTTTTCGATAATATTTTCCATCGAAAAAAACGTTTGTTGGCTTGGTTGGATGGTATACAAAAGGCTATGGAACATGCAAATTTTGATTCACTTTTGGAGTTAGAGGATAAACTCCGCAATGAGTTACTGCAAGTCCTGTGTGAGGAGGAGCTGTACTGGAATCAACAATCACGTGGTGCTTGGCTGTCGCATGGTGATCGTAACACCAAGTACTATCATACAGTTACTATAGCCAAAAAGAGAAAGCTGCAAATAGTTAGGCTAAAGGACAGTGAGGGATTAATGGTCACTGACCCTATGCATCTGCGACACATGGTTAAAACTTATTTTGAACGATTGTATGCGTTGGAAGAGAATATCACATACACGTATCCTATTTCGGGTGCATTTCCTAAGCTCACCGCCGAGATGGAAAGAGACCTAACACATCCAGTTCAGGTGGACGAAATTAGGAAAGCTGTGTTTGACATCAACCTAAACAAAGCTCTTGGCCAAGATGGTTTTACAGCTTTATTTTTTCAGAAACAATGGGTACCGTCGTTTCAGCATGTATTCCACGAAGAGAAATGGGATTCGGATATCAATAAATTCATACTAGTCTTGCTTCTCAAAGTGTCGTCTCCTCAATCACTTACCCAATTTAAACCTATTAGCCTCTACTCAGTTATTTACAAAGCACTATCCAAGGTGCTTGTGAATCGGCTGAAGATTCATCTGGATTTTCTGGTCCCACATATTCAGTGTAGTTTTGTTCCTGGTAGGCATATCACCGACAATATTATCATTGCGCAGGAAGCTATACACTCGATGCACAAGAAGAAGGGAAAGACTAGCTTCTTAGCTACCAAAGTTGATTTAGAAAAAGCCTACGATCGTTTACGGTAGGATTTTATACATGACACGCTACGGGACATTGGATTTCCTCCTATTTTAATAAGCCTCATTATGAAATGCGTGTCCGCAGTTACCATGCAAGTTTATTGGAATGGGTAACTAACGGATTCTTTTGTACCCTCCAGGGGCATTCGTCAAGGAGACCCGTTGCTACCCTATCTTTTCGTATTATGTACAGAAAGGTTAGGCCAACTAATAACCCACGAGGTCAGTCAAGGGTATTAGAAACCGTTTCAGATGAGCAAAACAGGTCCTTCGATATCCCATCTATTCTTTGCTGATGATCTAATCCCATTCAAGAAAGCCATATCAGATCAGGTATAGGTGGTTTCGAGAGTCTTAGATTTATTCTGTAAGGCCTTAGGTCAGAAAGTGAGCCAAGCTAAAACTAGGATTTTCTTTTCCAAGAATGTATCTTGGACCCAAACTCAAATTATCAGTCAAGAATTCTAGTTTCAAAGCACTAACAATCTTGGCAAATACCTAGGTGTCCCGTTGATCCATGAGCGCACCTCCAGAAGGACATACCAGTACATCCTCAATAGGGTGCAGCAAAAGCTTGCAGGTTAGAGCGCTTGAGTTTTTATCTCTGGCTAGGCGCGTCACCCTAACTCAATCGGTTCTCTCCGATCTTCCGATCTACACTATTCAAACAGTGAGATTGCCTAGACAACTTTGTGATGACTTGGAGAAAATAATGAGAGACTTCATATGGGGATCCAAGGACGGCCAGTAAAAAATGAATCTAGTTAATTGGGAAGTGGTATGTCGGCCCAAAATAGCGGGAGGTCTTGGGATAAAACGAATTCGAGCTTTCAATGATGCATTACTTATCAAATTGGGTTAGGCGATACTTACTAAGCCACAAGTCTTTGGGTCCAACTCCTTCGCGCAAAGTATCGCTTCGAAGATCATCCTATACCTCAATCACCAGAAAGGAAAGGGGCTTTGGTAGTATGGAGGGGAATCTCCTCCACCTGGAACTTGGTACGACAAGGAGTCAAATCGCATATAGGAAATGGGGGCCGCACTCAATTTTGGCTAAATGCATGGGTGGGGGACTAGGGTCCCTTATTATTGGTGACGATTCAACAAACGCCAGATCACTTATTGTTCGTTAAAGTCAAGGATTTGGTAGATGAAAAAGGCTTTTGGCGATGGACCTTATTCCAACAATATTTACCCGCCTCCGTTTGTACGACTCTAGCGACAATGGGGACACCTAATAAGAACAAGGGGGAGGACCGAGTTGTTTAGGGACCCGCTAAGCATGGGCGATTTACGGTGGCATCCGCGTATGATTTCATTGTAAACAATACTTTGGACACTAACAACAAATTATGGGATTTGATTTGGAAATGGCCAGAACCTCAGCGGATTCGTTCATTTCTCTAGCTTCTCGCTAAAAAGAAACTGTTAACCAATCAACAGCGAGTGGCTTGACAGATCACCGAGGACTCTAGTTGTCAGTACTGTCGACACGAAGAATCACTGCTGCATGCATTACGCGATTGTTCCAAGGTTAGAAAGTTTTGGACCCAATTACCTCCTGGGGTGCTTGACCAAGCATTCTTTCAACATAATGTAGCGTCATGGATAAATGCAAGTTTGAGTTATTATCAACAAGTCATGATGGGTACATGGGCCACCATTTTTGGCATTTCGTGTTGCTATTTATGGCAGTGGCGCAACAAGAGTATTTTTTAGGATGGCTTCAGCTGGCCAGAAACTGGATCTAGAATTGTTATGGACTATGTTACGTGGATAGAAAAACATAGGTGGTGACAGGTCGAGTAATAACAGCACTGGGTTTGCCACTGGGGACTTTTTTAGGATGGGATAAACCAAAAGCAGGCTAGGTAAAACTAAATACGGATGGGGCGGTCCAACTCGCTACTAGTATTGCTTCTGCAGGAGGTTTAATTCGAGATTGCGCAGGGTAATGGTGTCGGGGGTTCATACAGAATATCAGTGGTGTTCGCCAATAACCACTGAACTTTGGGGGTATTTTCAAGCCTTAATCTAGCCTGGGATCTTGGCTATCGACGCATAGTGATCGAAGTGGACTCTTTGGAGGTTATTAATATTCTTTCTTCTTCCGATTGCAGGTCTTTCGACGGGCAGGCATTGGTTATGGGCATATGAGAGCTACAGGGTTGAGATTGGGAGCTTCAGCTTCAACATGTCTATCGAGAAGGGAATCGCTGTGCCGATAAGTTGGCTAATATAGCCTCAATATCAATACATGGAGTTCATGTGCTTTCAGTTCCGCCGCTGCCATGTATTGAGACAATTCATCAAGATATGCAAGGGGTGGAATCTAGACGAATTGTCATTAGTTTCTTTTGTGTGTTCGTTTCCCTTGTATTCAAAAAACATTCTCCATATCTACTTTGCGAATACCAATATCAAAAGAAGAGAACGGCAATATTAAACTAAGGATCGAATGTTCAAATATTTGTTTTGTTATATAAATATTGATTAGAATTAATATCCCTTGGTTTGTGTGATTTTGACTTTGCCGTTATGTAAAAGATTGGACTCACAACTAATAATTATGGAAAGTTTTAAAATTTGGACCTAACTTGGGGATCAGATCTCTTATATCAGTTATAGTGTTCCTATCATGTTTCATTAAATTTCATCCATATATTTACGTGAATCTCACATAAATATATGAATGAGATTTAATGGAACATGGTTAGAACAGAGTAACTGGAACAGAGGATTTGGTGTGCCCAACCTGGTAATAGAAGTCTAAAGTTAAAGAGTTAGGGAGCTTAGTTCAAACGGGGTAATAGAAATAAGAATGAGAATTAATGTACTAGAGAATGAAAATGAATATAATTATTATAATTATGATGGTTGATTAAGACAAAGGAATGATTATCATTACCATTGACAGTAGTTGATTTGTTAAAAATCTTGAGGAAAAAAAATTTGTTTGTTTTACATCAAGTTTTAGTATATTTTATTTAATTATATTTAAATGATAAAAAAAGAAAAATATATAATTAAATAATTATATTTTAATATATTATATTTAATTGCTAAATAAGAGAAAAAGGAGAAAAATATAATTAAATAATTACATTTTAATTGCTAAAAAAGAAAAAAAGAGAAAATATAATTAATTAATTATGTTTTAATTAATTATAAACGTTGGTGACAAGAAGTGTCACATGCTTGATAAGAAGTGTCATGCCAGTGACACTTCTGTTTTTTAGTGGAATGACTTTTATTCTTCTCATAATCAGGGGTATGGAGTAATACCCAAAACTCGAATATAGAAATATTATTCATTCAATGATAATATATTACCAAGCAGCTATTTTTCATTTCTTATTCATTTCTTTCTTCTCATACCCATTAACTAAACACCACCTCAGTATTGGATTGTTATATATATAATAAATAAAAATATAATATAAAAATAAGTAAAAATATAATAAAAATTAAACACTTAATTAAAATAAAAAGAATGCATTAATATTTTTACGTATAATTAATAAATAATAAAGCTAATAATTAAAATTAAAATTAATATAAATATAAAAATATAACATAAAGTGGGCAAGAATTCGTATAGGACTTGCTAAACAATTCGACCAATTCATTGCATTGTTATGTACATGATCATGACGAAATTTGTTTTCAAAGAGGTTGAATTATTGAAGTTCACTTAAGACTGGAACTGCATATTCAGCATTTGAATTGTAGTAGCTCAATAGGCATGTAGCAATTATCTCACTCTTCTAATGATACAAATATATATTGACAATTGTTATTCGAAACAAATTTCAACTTTTCCATCGATGAGGAAAAAGAGGATACAAATAAATAACTTCCTCAGTAAATGGTTATGCTTAATCAATGACACAACTTAACACCAAAAAAGTCATTCCTCAGGACTGACAATGTTACATAGTATAGACAACAAAATTATGTAAATATAACTGCAAAATTATGTAATTTGCATCTCCCATTATTAAAAAACAAACATCTTACTATCTTTATCATAAAGCCATAAACATAATCTTATAGGACTTTAAGTAAGGTATTAAAAACTAACCATATTCACTCTTTGGCATGAGGCTAATTAATAGGATATAAGAAAAGGAAAAACAAGCTTATCAAAAGCTTTCTTAAGATTTATGTTGTGTTTGGCTAGCTGGAGAATTTAAGTTCTTCTTTTTCCTTTTGCAACTTTTTTCTTACCTCCTTAAGAAAAATAATTATTAGCGTTTATAATTATAGATTAAAAATGATATTAAAAAGTAGTTAATCCTTATTCTATGTCGTTCTAATGAGAACTTGAAGAAAACTTTCATATGATTAGTAAACTTTATTAAGAGTCAATATCACTTTAATTGATTACTAATAATTTGTTCAAATCTCCTAAAACAACATGTTCTAGGAAAAACTAACAAATTCCAATTTTAGAAAGAAGAGAGTATCAATTCATTTTTAGAACTAAAGAGCATCTCATTGTCCCTTTTTTAAATTTTCTGGTTGAAATATTTAGTAAAGATATTCTTGAAAACAAGTAAAATATATTTCAGAACTTATAGCAACAATAGATTTGGAATTGTATTGTAGTGACTTGTAAACATATTCGAAGCATTTAAAGACACCACAATTCTAGAATATATCTACAATTTTAAGATATAACTTCATATTGCAGCCCTTAGGTCCATATACTAGGATAAGTTGATCCATAAGCTTGCATCGCTATTTCAAATTAAGATTAAGATTGGAATATTCATAGTATAAACAATAAGGAACAACTAAAGAAGAAAATGTTACAATGAACAAATCATTAAAATAACACTAGCTAAGATAAACAAAAGAAGCAATATAAGTTGGGAGTTACTATAATTTTGGCCCTTTTACTCTTTGAAATATTCAAACAAAAGTATATTTACCTATTAGATATTTGGCATATTTTACCACTTTGATTTAAAGATCTAAAAATGGTTGTAGCACTAGAGTTGTGAACTACTTTCTTACCATAAGAACTGCTATCATTAGTGGCTACTGTAGAAAAAGATATGTGAGGATTATGTATGAGTATTATATATCTAGCTCAAAGCAATCCAACGCATTTATTAGGGAGAATTCTTGAATGCTTCATTTTAGACTAAACCAAAACTTTAATGTCTTAGATAATGGGTGGTTTCCAGTTTCAAAAGTGAACTAACATAATTTTTTTTAATCAAGAATGTGTACATATAACAATAAATTATCTAATATGAGTTAAATTTCACATTAGATCCAAGTAAACACAATGTTTTGCATCATATATAACTTAAGTTGTTGCATCTAATTCCAAATATATTATGAACAACTATATTATAAGGAGGAACACTAAATAACAAAACAAAACATAACAAAAGAGATTTAGGAATATAGAGGCAAGGTAAAATTAGAGAAATAAAGTGCCACAAAGTTCTTATACTTATTTATCTATGAAACTATTACTAAAATTAAAGAGAGAGAGAAAGAATGAGGATGACACAAATATTAGCATATTTTTTGCCCATGAAAGATTGAAACTTTATTAAAAGAACATGCTAAATGGAAATGATTAGTTTTAGAGGAATTTTAATTTGAAACCAATTTGTGATAGAGTTTTAATAGTATCTACTAACTCTCACCTAAATAGGGTCAAGTGCCTAAAAATGCACTAAGGTCTAAGTTTGTTACTAGTCAAGATATTGAACTCTTTAGTATTGTATAACTTAGTGACTTGGACACTATAAAAGGTCACAGTTTGAGAGAGACTCTTCTCTTTTTCTTCAAACGAATTATGATTATCAATTTACACTTCATATACTACTGCAAAATCCAAATTGAGATTTTATCTATTCTTTGGAGCCATTTGTGAATCCAAACCTAGTGAATTGATATAAGTAGACTCCATTTATATTGGCTACACACAGACATATAGACACACACGCACACACACACACACACACACGCACACACACACATATATATATATATATATATATGAAGAAGCTAATTGTCGTTGGAGTAAATAACTTGAAATTTGATTCAATTCATTATAGAATCCATTGGTACCATCTACATAATATGACCATTTTGATTGTCTTGGAACTATTCTTTCCATTGCCTAATCTAATCTTATCTCTACTTCTTAGAAATATTCATGAATTTAAAATATTAGGAATGGTAAAGGAGCCATACCATTATATTTAGCAACAAGTCAAAGTGGTTTAAATGTGTTTGTACCTTTTGAAACAATGACGATTTTGTTTGTTCTTCAATAATCATATATGGGTTTCTAAGTAGCATTTCTCTTCATTTAGGAGTAAAAGTTAGATCTCTCAATTGCATCCATGGATTACTACCATGGTAATGGTGTTACGAATAAAAATGAAAAACAGAAAAGAGAAGAAGAGAAGAGATAAGGAGAAAGAGAAGAGTCCAGACAGAAGAGAGAAGAACAGAGAACTTTAGAGAGAGAGACACACAGATAATAGCTAATTCATATTCTTCCTCGTGAGGGAAACGGTTACAGTATTATACTAGTTACAGCTGTGTAATAGCTATACTATTTTTATACGTAACAATTCTTCCTCCTTTAAAAAAACTTGTCCCCAAGGCTTTGAAGGTTTACATAATGGACAAAAAATGAATAATCATATTTTCTTTGCATCAATCTCCTTCATGACATCACTTGTAGGACCCTACCCCATCCGACACGTACACGTATGCCCTTCGGATGTATGTGCACATGCCCGATAGAAATGACGTGCTAACTTTATCACTTTCACTATATCACATGGCATCATAATTAAAATCATAAATAACACAATAATTAAACCCCAAATTCCTCATTTCATTTCATAAACAATATGTACATTGTAGCTTTACAAGTCATCCATATATGTACAATATCAACAACCTATTAGAGTCTACAGCTCTATCTACAAAACATGTTACATACATGAGGAATTATACAAAAAATTTTGTTTAAGTTCTTCAATCCAGCTGACAGACCTTTAAGCCATGTCTTCTATCCCAAAAGTTGTACAAAATCTCTTCTAAGCAGTCTTAGAAGATAAGTCGTCACTCTCTTGAACCTGAAAATATAATGTTGCAATTTGGTTGAGTTTTGCGAACTCAGTTGAGTAACTATCCTCGATAGTTCACTCATATCACATAACACATCAATTCAAAATAATTACCTAAGTCGCATAATTCACATTATTTCATTTACCAACATAAAGCATCGCAATACACGTTGTACATAATTTTCATATTTCTCATTCCATATAATTCAACAATACATTGCAATCATTCAAAACATATGTACATCATGTGTATATGCAATGTTCATGAGACTCACGTTCGTTTATTTCGTTGTTGTGACCGAGTACCTTTTTCACTGTCCCGTATCCATTGTGGATACTGGGTTCATTAGTATTGTCCTTTATCCGTTGAAGATACAGGGCTCATTTTATATATTGAGCCTGAGGCTCTTACCACGTTATGAGCTTTAAGCTCTTTTTACTAGTGGCTCCGATCACAACTGCCTTTATCTTTCATGCATTCATGTAATGGTATGCACCACATGTATTCAATCAATCATGCTCATTCAGTCACATTCACAT
>JANQAP020000007.1:5461669-5483744 GCA_026874005.2 Erythroxylum coriaceum
TTTTTATTTAATTATTTATATCTAATTAAATATATATTATTAATAAAATTTTTTGACGGTTATAATTTAAATATAATAGAAATATATATTTTAAAAAAATTTTAATTAAAGTTTTACCGAAGGAAATATACAAGATTTCCGTCGATAATTGTCTACATACTATCTGACGGACAATAAGTTCCGTCGGTAATAGTTCAGAATTTACCGACGGACAAAACGTTACCGTCGGCAACTTTACCGACCGTATTAGAAACATTCCGATGCTAAATTTACATACGGGTAAGCCACTTACTGTCGGTAAACTTAGCGACGGAAAATTCTGACGGTCGGTAACTTTTCGGTTGAATTTACCGACAGTTTATTTTTTTCCGTCAGTAATTTTGCCGACGGTAAAGAAGCTTTCTGTCGGTAAGTTTAGCTACGGCCAAATCTCCGATGTTTTTGGCCGTCAGTTTATTCCGTCGGTAATGTTAGATACCGACAAAATATTTGTCATTTCCGTCGGTATTTTCCGTCCCTAATTCACTATTTTCTTGTAGTGTTTGTTTCATCATCATTGATCTCTTAATTCATTATCATAATTGATTCATTCACCAAACAATTAATGAATAACATTAACTCACTACAATTTAGAGCATGATCTCTTTATCACTACACTACACCCACATTAAAACACATATATAAAAGCTCATAATCAATCATCAAATTTCTCATCATACATGTTCCATTTAATAATACCCATAATGATTAAAGCATAACTTACTTGATTTAGCTCCAAATTTAAGAGCACACCAACCCTAGCTTTGTTGACAACCCACGTACATCACCATTCCAATGTGGGAGGTTGGGTTATTTGTGAGGAATGAAAGAGAGTGTAAGATGATGGTAACAAATGGAGGTGAAAGTGAGCTTCAACTTTGATGATGGTGGGTGAAGCAAAAATCGTGAAAGTGAAAAAGAATCAAGAAGATGAGAAGAGCTTCATAGAGAAGAAGAAGAAAAGCAAGAATGAAGGCAAAACAATTAAATAGGTCTTTCAACATTAGGGAGTCGTGAGTTAAAGACTCACTTGCCACATGTCAAATTTCTATTGGTTGGAATTAGGCTCTTTCATTAACCAGTCCAATCAATTCTAATTTCTAGCCCAATTGTCTCCAAATTTCAATGACATATGTCATTAAATCCAAATGTCATTTATAAAAATTTCCACTGTCATTTGACTCTTAATTCTACTTCCATTAATCAAATGTCCTGCTACTTGATATTTTTCTTAGTTTAAAATTTACCCCAAAATTCAGGAATTTTCTAAATTTCACTAAAATTTCTAAATCAATACCTATACGTACCAATTCAATTTTCAATACATAAAAACCACAATTCAGATCAAAAATCACATTTATAAATTAATTATACCCGAAAAATATCAATAAATGTATGTACAATTATTTTAATGTGTGCAAACATTCATATTCACATGTGTGTGTATGCTATATTATACATGAGCATGAAATAAACTTTCTAACTTCTCAATAATCTCTCATATATAATATTCTAGGGTCCTAATCCTTAACATGGGATAACGGGATGTTACATCATCCGCAGTAGCTCCTTTAGCATTGTTGAAGAAGGAGACAAGATTATCAGCATGTCGATTTGCATTCGTAGGTGCACTATACTCTTTACCAACTGGATTGAAATACACTTCAGTTGACATGCAACCATTTGTTGTGTCTCCAAGAGCATGAACATGAAACCCATAGAGCCCTGGTTTCAGGCCAGAGACAGCTCCAGTTACATTAGTTTTCCCATCTCCTTCTTGAATCAAGAAGAGAGTACAATTAACACCCTCACTATTGCTGAGAACAGCAACTGCCTTCACCATTGGTTCTGTGATCTCAGAGTACCCCAAAGAGAGAGAAAGAGTGAGTGACTTTGAGTAGTCCTTCTCCTGCATGGTTTGTTCATTTCTAATGGTGGTTTCCGAAGTAGCTAGAATAGTAGCTCTCGGCTATAATCCTTGTCGCTGCATAAATTGTGCAAACATAGTTTTAAGTTCCAGCAGATCCTTCTCCATCCTTTCTGCTCTGTTTTGTGCTTCTAGGAATAATTTCTCATTCTTGATTTGTTCCTCTATCAGCTTCTTCACGTTTTCTTCGATTATACACAACTCAACCATTCTCGCCGAGGAACGTATGCTCTGATATCAAATGTTACGAATAAAATGAAAAACAGAAGATAAAAGAAGAGAAGAGATAAGGAGAAAGAGAAAAGTCTAAATAGAAGAGAGAAAAATAGAGAACTTTAGAGACAGAGACACACACACAATAGCTAATTCATATTCCTCCTCGTGAGGGAAACGGTTACAGTATTATACTAGTTACAACTGTGTAATAACTATAATAATTTTACACTTAACAAATGGAATTAGGAAACAAGTAGTAAGATCGAAATAAGTCAAAAGTTAGTGATGTAAAAGAAAAATTAGAAAGTTTTGTTTACGATTGAACAGAGACCAATTTAGAAAGTTAATAGTTTATACGTATAAAGGTTATTATTCTAAACCAAATCATGAAACTGATTAGTTTTTAATTGTTTCGATTGCATCGGTCAGTTCAATCCAATTTTAGAATTATGTCATATAGAAAATTTTACCTCTATAATTATATTTTTTTAATCTAAATTATATACACATATTCTCAATCTTATACTGTTAAGTGGCAAAATTTTATCTTATTTTATAGACCAAAAAGAATTAGAGTAAGTTTTCACATCTTCTTAGTGGAAAATTGACACCTGTTAGAATTTATTACTGTATTGTTAACAGTTATCATCTTCCCTTTTATGTTAAATCCCACGGCATGTATTTTGTTTCTTCATTCATATTTTTATAGTAAAAGTGTTATTTTATTAGAAATGGAGAAAATTAAAAGAATTTAATAAAAAGAGTTGATATATAGTAATTTATTGTCAACTATACGTATCGTGCAACATGTTATTGCTTTAACTCTGGAAAAAAATCTCCTTATTTCTATTTCAATCTACACATTATACACTTCAACAATGGAGAAATTCAGTCATTTTTTAGTGTAATTGATTAAATTCTATAAACTGCTAAACAATTAAAGGGTTTTTGGGAGTCGTCCCTACCAATCATATCCAAAACTTTGTGGGTTTGTTATCTGTAAATTATAACCAAATCAAATGGGACTTTGATATCATAACCATACCTCCAAGACTTGGGCTTTCCTTGTAATGGTAGGCCCAACTGTTTAGGCTCAATTTTCTGCTGTTTTAAGTAATCATTTCAAAATCTTAGCTTGAAATAAAAGTTAATAATAATATACCAACTAATTGCTGTTATGATAGAATAAACAGAGATAGGGTATCCATTCATCTAGTCTCGTCAAGAATGGTGGCTTATCCACGCTGGCAAGTCTATCCACAATACCGCATCTTTTTCAATCATGCTTTTCTCCAGCAGCCACGTGTCCACCCTAACCATCGAATCCATACACGTGTTTCGGACAAGCTACACGACAAAAGACAACCCAAGCCGGAAAGATGTTCGTGAACCGGGTCCCGTTCCTTATCCAAAGCACGCAGAAAAAAATCTGCGCACGTGTCTTCACGTGACCCAATGTTAGTCCAAAACAACTTGCCAGCTTCGCTTACGCCATCATGGCCTAGGCGCAAAACGACAAATCGTCCCATCACAAGGGGGCGTTTTGCCAATCCCACGTCACCCAACAACGCACTCCTTCTCCCTACACGTGGCTATTCTTCCGAGTCACGTGACTTTCATGTGGCTTCTGGCCACCACTATCATCAATATGCAATCACACTTAATTTTGTGCAAAAAAGGAAAGGCCATTTCCATTGTTTTCTGGAGAGCAAAGAGAGAAGCTTTATAGGGATTTTACAGGTTCTCGAAGATCTGAGTTCAGCAGTCGAAACATTAGTCCTAAAGTTAGGTGGGTTTTGTTTCAATGGTTCAGATAATGAGTTCGTCTTCAGGTAAAAGGGCAGCTGTTAAGCTTGAAGTTGAGGACTCTTTGGAGGACCAACTTGGTCCCCTCAACAAAAGTAGTAAACTTGACTACTCTTTGCAGGTTCCACTTTCTCTTCTTGCATGGTTTTTTCTGGTTTGTTATGCTGCTGCTGATTGTTCTTGTCAGTTGAATGTTTTGAATTAATTACTTGCAGACCAGCCAGGGTGGACTCTACAATCCGCTGGAAGAGCCAAGTCCTCTTGGCTTGCGACTCAAAAAGAGCCCATCTTTTCTAGATATGATTCAGATGAAGCTCTCTCAACAAAAGACCAATATGTTGTCAGCTTTAAGTAAGAAAAACCACAAAGCTAGCACCAACTCTAGCGATAAGCTCAAGGCCTCCAATTTTCCTGCTTCTCTTCTGAAAATAGGAACTTGGGAGGTACTATGCAATTACTTTTCACTTTTCTGAATTCGAAGTAGTGCGTTTGTTTTGTTTGTTTTTGGGGATTGTTCACTTGGACTAAAATTTTTGCTTTACTTTTGTCCGATTAATTTTAAGTACAAGTCAAGATACGAGGGGGATTTGGTGGGCAAATGTTACTTTGCAAAGCATAAGCTAGTATGGGAGGTGCTTGACGGTGGTCTCAAAAATAAGATTGAAATCCAGTGGTCGGATATCGTCGCAATCAAGGCGAACTTCCCTGATGATGGACCTGAAACATTGGATGTAGTGGTATGTCAAACAGGTTTCTGCCAATATCATACACACACGAGCACATTAATGTATGTTTTATATTCAAAGCGATGCTAATGGCCGGAAATTTGGCGTCTGTCGTAGCTGGCTAGACAGCCCCTCTTTTTCAGGGAGACAAATCCACAACCTAGGAAACATACGTTGTGGCAGGCAACATCGGATTTTACTGGTGGACAAGCGAGCCTACATAGGTATTTTTCTTTTTTGGGAAACTATATAGGTATGGTTGTTCATCTTCTATCTTGCTATGAAGGGCAACTCATCTATTTTAATTTAGTGAACGTTCAGGGCTTCAAATATCAGTTTTTCGTTTTCAGTTAAACTAAACAAAAGAAGTTAATCAATTTTTTCATTTTCACGTCGGTGCTTCTTAATCGATTGTGATATGACGAATATCATAAAGACACTTTAGAAGGGAATTTGCATTGACAATAGAGCTTGTATAACAAGAAGGGACGATTAGTAGGGGAAAAAAATAAGCAATATCCTGTGCAGAAAGTGAAGTTGAGGAAAGAATGATGCTATTGTTGGAATTTTGAACAGAAACGATAGGAAAAGTGAGCAAGAAAGATTGATGTATTTTCTATGTGGTATTTCAATTTATTCTATCTAATCATGCTTTATATAAGCTTACATATAAATTAAAAATCAAAGAAAATCTTCAACAAAACCATATATTTTGGCCATAAAATCAGGAAACTACCCTACTAGAATCTGCAGGACTAAAATAACTTAAAGATTAATTCAAACTTTGAATCAACTTCTAACACCTTCTCTTGATTCAAAGTTGTACATTCAAATTTTTTGGAGCAGTTCTTCCCATCTTCAGAATATTCTGTGAAGCACTTCTCTTCACTAATTGATGCACCTCTTATCATCTTGTTGATGTCTTTTTCACCAACCTGCAATCATCGGAGCATGTCTCTCCAAACATATCTTGGTGCATTTCTCACCAATTTTCAAAAAAGAGTTTCTTCATCAACCAACTCCACTATATTTGCTTGTTACTTTTTCAATATGCAATCTTTCTCTTCATGACCAAACTTCTCATAATGGCTATATTGAGGAATATTTCCTTTTTTTTTTTTAATGAAGAAGCCTTTGCTTGATAGGCTCCCTCCACCATCTTTTTACTTTCTTGGTCTCTCATTGCTCTTCTTTGCTTTTGAGCTTGTAAAGAATTAATCACTCATAGGTCCCTTAAGATCTTTGAGAGCTCTGATATTATGTTGAAATTTTGAACAGAAACGATAGGAAAAGTGAGCAAGAAAGATTGATGTATTTTCTATGTGGTATTTCAATTTATTTTACCTGATCATGCCTTTATATAAGCTTACAGATAAACTGAAAATTAAAAAAAATCTTTAACAAAACTAGATATTTTGCCATAAAATCAAGAAATTATCCTACCAGAATCTGTAGGACTAAAACAACTTAAAAGGCTAATTTAAACTTTGAATCAACTTCTAACAGCTATGACCTTATAGATTGTATTATAACAAGTTATAGGTATAAGGTCAGGTATAGAGTTATTGAAATGTACCTTGGGGAATAGACTATTGAATGTCTTATTCAACTCCTTCAACATTGTTCCACGGGGGAAGAACTCCATGATTGCTTCAGTCTCAAATGGTCCTGTTTGCGCCCATGTTTTATGAAAAAAGAAGGCATTTCAGTTCATCAGGATTTGGTTCCTTGTAAGGGTGAAGAGCAAACATAGTTCTGAGAATAAAAAGATGAATGATGTAAAATATTTAAAGTATCCTCTTTTTGACTGAGGATCAATACTTGAGTTTTGGCAGTTAGTCTAAATTCAACCATTTAAGTTGTTGAACGGTCATACTTCATAATTGAACAATTAGATTTAATCAAAGTTTGAGTTTCCATCAAGTGGTGCTGCAATTATGTAATGCTTTGTCAAACTGTGTAAAATTTAAGCCTCAATTGAGTGCGCTTACCGATGATTTGTTTCATCTTCTCAATGTGCATTCCCAAGTTGATGTTACTCTTTTCGCAACATTTTGTCATTCCTATTTAGACCAGGAACCATTTTACACCTCCTTTTTCCACTTTAAGGGTAAAAAATTTCCCTCTTGTTAATATTGGTTGCACTTTACCCAAGTAAATTTTGTTCATGATTTCCGCAATAGTAATACTGTTTACTTTGGTGAATCTCAAGTGCACAGCATAAATGTTGCTTAAATGACTCCTTTTCAATTCAAACTCTGTGACCAATGTTGTTACGCTGTTTAACAAATCTCTTGCTGAATCTAGTGAACAACGCCTTCTGTTTGCACTGCTGATATATTTGCAATGGCACAGGCGACATCTTCTTAAGTGTAATCAAGGCTTCTTGGGCAAGCACTTTGAAAAACTTATTCAATGTGATCACCGGCTCAACTTTCTCAGTAAACAGCCAGAACTTTTGTTAGAAACGCCTTATTTTGAACCTAAAGTTTCTACGTTGGAGGGGTTGAATGAATTGAACAAAGGGCTTGACATAAAGGCTGATGATGGTCCTAAAGTCCTTGCAGTGGAGAATGTAGTATCACCATCTGCAGACCTTTCATCTCCTTTGAAAAATGAATGCCGCGATTTTGTGGGTGGGCCTCTTGAAAAGTTTTCCAAGGAAACTCATTCATCTGACTCAGGTAAAAGTCACTTGATGTCTTGTAATTTCGTTGCAGAACTCTTGATATGTTTTATTATATTGTTTCAAAATAATTTCTTGTGTAGGGTTTCATCTAATTATTGCTTACTATTAGCTAGTATTTGAAGTTTACACAATACTTAAGGCTCTACGAAACCTAACTTCTCCGATAACTGTAGCAATGGACACGGACACAACTGAAGATATCAGGAGCAGCAGAACAGAGGAGAAGGGAATGTTGAGTCAGTTGGATCAAATTAAAGTGCCTGGACTTCGGCAGTCCATTTCAATAAGTGACCTGGTGAACCACATAGGACACTGCATTTCAGAGCAGATGACATCCGATAGTTCTATTCCTTCTGTCGACGGCCAAGTTAGCGGTGACATTCTTGAGGGAATTACCCAGTACTTGCTCGGTGATTCTCAGTTTACATCTGTACTCACAGACGAGCAGTCCCTCATGTCAAGGGTCAATTCTCTTTGCTGCCTTCTGCAGAAAGATTCCGGATTGGCAATAAGCTTGCAGGGTAAGAGCAACTGGGTGCTTGATGTCAACCATGAGGGAAGTATGGATACGAGTGGATCGATGTACTTGAGAAAAACTTCAGATAGTTCTCGCCCCTATGAGGAAAACGTTTCTTGTTTCAAGGAAGCACCGAATATGTCAAGGAAGGACTCTGTTGGAGAGCTGCTTTTCTATCTTCCGAGGATTGCATCGCTTCCACAATTTTTGCATACTATAGGTGAAGCCTCTAGTAGTGAAGCGAGATAGTATATTGAGTTTGACAAGATACATATTTTTGGTCTTCCGCTTTCACAACTTGTATAGTAGGAGGATAGCAATTAGTGTTTTCCATAGGAGTGGCATATGTAGTGCTATTAGTTGAAGCTTTCTGTAATTTTCATGATGTACATAAAATAGTATTTGGTGTGTAAACTTTGTTTCAATGCAATACCAAATTAGTAAACAACAATAAGGAAATTAGCTGTAGGAAAAACTCTTAAGAATTAGGTTTTCATGGTATTATGTTGAATTTTTCGTTAGTCGAAGTTTTATCTCATGTTAAACGAATTTTATTTATTTATAGATAATAATTTATGACGGATTAACTTTTAGTATCAACCATTCATTTTTATTCTTTTCACCCGCAATTTATTAAAAAATTCAAGGGTCTTTACCAGTTTACCATTACTCCAACCTACTGCTGCTCGTTAGCAGGCATATTCAGTTTTATCTGGTAAATGATCAAACTCGTGGTATAGCATCGAGCTCAGCAACCACCGAAAGTCATTGATGAATTAGCATTAGCAAGATATGAACTGGATAGGAATAACAGGAGCTAGTTCCATTCACACTTATTCTCTAAAGGCTCGCCACCCAAGAAGGATAACTTGCAAACAAATTACAAGAACCTATATGGCCGTAGAAACAGATTGGAAATAAAGAAATAGCTTCAATGTGTATACCTTTTATACAATACCTAAGCACAAACAGAACCAACCATATACTCAAGGTACTACAGCTACTAATAAGAACACAAGTGCCACGACTGCTTTACAATCTTTTTCTTTTTTGTACTCTCATGCAAAAGAATGACAAACATAACGAGGATCATTCAAGGTTCGTCAGGGTTTTCGTCCCCTAAGTCTTCATCTCCCATGTGTTCATTTTCATTTTCATTGAGCATGTTCATTAGCATAGATATCTGATCCTGTAACACTGCGTTCTCTCGTTCCACATTAGCACGCTTGCTTTTCTCTTGCAGAAGCTGGAGTTGCAAATGTTCCAGGCACCGCGCATCCTCTTCGAGCTGTTCGTTAAGGCCATCAATCTCACGGTCCTGCAGAAAATGATGTAATGATGAGAAACTGTGCACGTGGCTCTAACGCCAGAGATAAGCTAAATATGAACCTTTTAGATAAGCTAAATATGAACCTTTCTGTTCATTTCCTGTACGGCAATTCTCCTCATGCTCTCCACAACATCTACATTGACAAGTTTTCGTTTCTTTCCAATCAGCCAGCCCTTGGGATAACTTGCAGCATCAAAATCTGGTGGTGGAAGAAGGGACTCAGCTGATGGTCGCCGGCCATTTATAGTTGTTACAGGATCTAATGGTTCAAAGAGAGCTTTTCGGCGCTCTGAAAGTTCTGAAACTGCATTTACCTCGTGCATTTTCTCATCATTCACAGGTTCTTCCAGATTGCCAGGAGTTTCACTTGGAGTGTCTTCTGTCTTAATGCCTAAATCACTCCCGCTGGCTGTTGCAAAGAAGTCAACTTTCTACTTCTAAAGTAATACTTGAGACATAACCTACTCTGTATACACTCAAATGACATACTATGCATATATCACACTGACATACCCTTGAAAATCTCGACTGGAAAGCAAATATATACAATCACCGTGCCATTTTTAGACAATGAATGAGTCATTAAAACTTTGATTCATTATCTTTTGATGCACTACAGAAATTGAAAAGGAGCGAGTAGACTCTCACTGTATCAGGCAATTACATGGCATAGTTAGATTTCCCATCATAATGAAGATTTTGTAGTTTTCAATTTTAAACTTCAAATAGAATACACATCAATTTGATTTTTGAATATCAGATAAAATTTTGTATATGAACTTAGGAGATAAGAAGGAATCAATTACTCCCTTAGAATCACTTTTATGTAACACGGATAATGTATTAATATGCACGAAGAGAAACTGTGAACAAGGAGTAATTTCTAAGAATCAACACCCTAATACAGTAACTTGAATCCTTAGGCTTAAGAAAAGGATTGGGATTATGTGAGAAAAAAAATAAAATTGAAACTGCATTGCATGCTGTCCGATATACCACACAAAATCGGCAATTTCTAATCTAAATTGTTGGCTCTCCTTACGTCGTAAAGTGTAGTCATGAATTTTCAGGAACGGGCAAGATTTTTGGGCGGGCAAATAATCAGAGCTTTAAGGATTGTACATTTTCAGACTGGTTTTCAGCTGTACGTAACACACATGCAGTGTAGAATAAGAGGAATCTTGGACTTCAGAAAATTTCAATACATTCATCCATAGGACCTAGAGCAGTAACAGGGTTATAAGGGCCATAAAAGAGCTAATAATGAGATGGAAGGGTCAGAATCTGTCTCCTGACTTTTGGTAGCAGGGACTAGAAAAGGAGAAGAAATCCTCTGTTTCACTTACTCTATTTCAATCAACTTCCACTATGACGTCTTTTTAAGTAGGCAAAAACTGGGTTGAAATAGAGTAACTGGAACAGAAGATCTGAACCCTAGAAATGAACTCCTCCTGGTACTTCAGTATCTTGTCAGGTAGGGGTTATCATATTCGGCTACTAAACCTATACCTTGGATCTCTGTATATTTATTGGATATTCTTTGTTCTTTTAGTCTAGGACTTTTGCTCGAAGGTTTTGTAATTGCCATCAAATGGTGGCTCCTTTTGAGGGCTTTTTAATTCATTTCCAATAAATTTACAACTTCAATTTCACTAATTAGTTCCCAAATATAGTAAAACGTAGTTTGGAGTTTTTTTTTTTCAATTGGAAAGAAGTAGAAGAAAATTCTTAGTAGTCACTAGTCTTCTGTACACTTGATATTAGGCATGAGTTTCACCTACTAACAATTGGTTGGTCTTCTTGTAACTATGGTCATACCAGCCTAGGAAAACTTGCCCCTTCCAAAACTCTAAACTAAAACTAACAATCAAATTGAAATGGAAGGTATTAAATAATGATTCTTTCGCTTCCAAGGCAACATTTGGCAATAAAATAACTACGAAACATAGAAAGGACTTAAGAAAATAAGGTGACATATGGACGTATTTTCCTAGAACGGAAGATGTATCACACACACTGTGTGATGACTTTGAGACATAAATTAAGACTAGAAAATAGAAAAAAAAATTGGAACCATATTTGGTTACAATCACAGATTAGAGGAAAGAATAATGGACATTAATTGAAGGAACTGAAAAGGGATACCCTTCAGATAAACGTCAAAATAAAATTCCAATAAAAGAAAAAGAAGAAGAAGAAGCATAAAAGTAATAATGAGGAACAGAGAGGGTAGTCGTTGACAAGCTAACTGAACCCAACTTGATTAGCGTAACAGCAAAGCAACCTTTGCTCATTCCAGATTGGATTAATCAGTTGAATCTAGAATTGCTTCCCATGCTCGCATGAACAAATCATGTAACTTCAAAGAAATGAGCTTGGGACTTTTGAGTGAAATGTTTCAAACGGCATGCAAATAACTAACCGACATCGAATTCCAGGACATGGATTTTTATCTACCACGCGAATTCAGCATTTTGTTGTCTACTTTCTCTTCGTTTTCCTTATTTTCTCACAAACCAAGCAACAGCTTAACAAAACAGAAAGCAAAATGAAAGAACTAGTGGGTGCTACCTGATCTTTTGCGAGATCTCCAAAAGATCCTGGTAGAAGACACAGGAGAGAACCCCTCCAAAGCTGCATCAGCTCTCTTATCATCCTTGTTACTCTCAGTCCCCATTGAACAAGAAGAGAAGAAACTCAACAATCCAACAGCCACATCAACAATCCTGGTAGTTGTTGAGTTAAGAGAGGGCGTTGGGAGTTGCAACTTTTCTCTTCTTGTACATACAAAACAAAATTAACAAGAAAAGAGGAAGAAAAAAAGAAAGAAAGAAAAGAAGCTGGTGATAATCATTTCTTCTTGTTGTCAAGGTGAAGGATGATGTTGATGTTGCTGGGTTTGAGATCACCGCTGATGATGACGACATCAACAAGAGTTTTAACGGTTGGGATTTGGCTTTTGGGCGGGGATAGATTCTAAGATTTTAAGGACAACAGTTGTCTAATGTGGGACCCATTTCCCTTGTTTTGTGTGCTCAACCAATTCTTCCTGCTTACTTCTGGGCCACATGATTGAAATGTCTTATTTCGTTGTTCTCACTTCGATTAAATTGTATTTGTGACAGAGCAGCTAAGTCAAGTCCATTCTATAGTTGGAAAAGTTTGCAAGCAAATTGCATCCTCTTCGATAGGACTGGCCATCGGTGACGGCGGTGAGGTAATTACGACTAAGTCTATTATGTGGTTGGAATTTTTTTAAAACAAATAATGTCTTTTTATATTGAAGTGATTATTTTAAGATCATATTTAAACGGTTGAAATAAAGTTAAATTCTCCTTTTTAAAATGTTATTAAGTCTTTTGAATTTGAATGCTAAACGGTAATCAATTTTTAAACATTTATTTGAATTAAATCTATCATTCAACTTTACATTATTAATTTATAAGATATAATAAAAATATGTATTTTATATAATTTTTAAACATATTTTAAAATAACAATAATTGTGAAAATTTTTTATAAAAATATGGTATATTTCACCTCCAACTCCTATAATGAATGCTATCTTTTTTAAGTCCTTTAATTTTTTAATAGTTAATTGTTAATTTATTAAGGGAGCGATCGGCTTATATGGAAGAAAGGTAATAGAAATAAAAATGAATACATTGATGAATAAGAATGAATAAAATCATTATAATTATAATAGTTAGTTAAGAGGAAGGAATGATTACTATTAACATTGATAGTGATTAGTTTGTTAAAAATATTGAGAAATAAAAATTTGTTAAAATTTTGAGAAATAAAATTTTTTACATCAAATTTTAATATATTTTAATTAATCATATTTAATTTCTAAAAAGAGAAAATATAACTAATTAATTATATTATAATTAAGTATATTTTAATTAATTATATTGAATTAATTAATTATATTTTAATTAATTATATTATAATTAAGTATATTTTTGATTAATTATATTGAATTTAAAAAGAAAAAGAGAAAAAGAAGTATGTCATAGGTATGTGTGACACTCCTTGTCACCGGTGTGACAAAGGTTGTCGCGCCGGTGACACTTGCTCCATACCATCTAATATATTGGGGGTATGGATGATTTTCGAAAGTCAGATATCTCTTGTAATCATAATATAAAACCAACCATCTGTATTCATTTCATACCCATTAATTGATTATCAAACCTATGAGCCAAGCATCCCTTAAATAATTTATATCAATAATATAATTTATTAGTTAATATATGCATTTAAAAAATATTATTGTGCATATTCAATAAATTATATTCACGTGAATTCTCTTATTATCAAATAAAAATGATTATATTTATTAGTAAAAATATGATAAATCTATACTGAAGAATTTTTTAATTTAAAAAGTTAAAATTCAATAGATAATTATCTAAAGTTAGGTAAATGGTATTTAACTACAATGGTGTAATTAGAACTTAAGAGCTCTTCAAATACAACGACTTGTTCTACCATATAAAAATGAAATATCCATGTAACCCAAATAGTTGGGATGTATCGAATGACTTTTCTACCTTTAATATTATCATAATAAATTGCCTTTCAATGTGTTAGAATTGTCTTTTGCCTATTTATTAAACGGTTTATTCTTTCATGCTATAAAGATTCTATTGTCCTCTTTAGAATTTAGATTCCTTATCATATTATTACATTTATAAATAACGTATGAACCTAAAGTTTAATGATACGTAAAACACCTTTTTTAAAAAGCTTATGATTCATTTGCAACCTAATGAAGCAATTTATGCCATCTTCTTTGTTTCCCTTCACCTTATTATTTGGATATCCAGACATCTACTGATATTGGTCCCAATCAAAAACTTGAAGGTTTTAAGAAAATGAGTTATCAATTGAGAGAGTTGTTCCACCCTTTTGTTATTAATCTTTTCCTTCTTAAATACAAGGAAATTAATAAAGGAAAATACAGGGGAAAGCAAATTGGGATCATGTCCCTAAAAACTAGGAAGACTAATTCCTCCATTATTTGCTGCCGAACTCTAAGGAAGATAGAAGCAACTAAATTTAGGACTAAGTCAAGCGAAGGACTTAGTCTAAATATCTGGGGTTCAGTCGCCGTACACGTGCAGGTCTAGTGATGTTCTATTTGGCGCCAAGATCATGCTTATCAATAATCCCATCCTCCGAAAGAACCTTGTCCTCAAGGTTTAATAATGGAAAACTATGTTGGAGTTGTTGAGTATTCTCCCATGTGGCTTCTTCTTCAGGCAGTTTGCTTCATCGTACTAGAGTCTCGGAGACTAAGCGACCTCCTCGCTTAACCCAACATGATTGGAATGCTTGCTCGGGCTTCAATTGCAGAATCCCATCTTCCCACAATGGTGGTAAGTCTGCAATAGCAGGTACTTCAGGACCCACTCTTTTCTTGAGTAAGGAGACATGGAAAATTGGGTGAATGCATGCTGTAGGTGTACGTTTGAGGCAATACGTAATCGGCCCATTCTGTTCTGCAATTTAAAATGGTCTGTAATACCAGTTGGATAGTTTCTGCGATGTTTGGTGAAAGACAGATTATTGACGATGTGATTTTAGTCACAAATAAACCCAATCATTAATTGCGAATTGCACATCTCGATGCTTGTTATCAACTGTCTACTTCATCCTGTTGTTAGCAGTCAATAAATGCTGTTTGAGTTCTTGTAACAATTGATCATAGGCCGATAGTTGGTCATCTAGCTCAGCAACGGATGAAAACCAAATTGTTAGGGGCAGTCAACCGTAAAGGGCTTGGAACGGGGTCATTCGGATTGACGAATGGTAAATTGTGTTATACCAAAATTCAACCCAAGGAAGAAGTGAACGCTAGTGGCTTGGTTGATTGTGCACAAAACAACGAAGGTACTGCTCAAGGCATCCGTTGACAACCTCTATTTGTCTGTCAATTTGGGGGTGGTAGGCCGAGGATATGTGAAGCTTGGTTCTTGACAATTTCTTAAATTCCTTCCAAAAGTGACTAAGGAAAATCGGATTGCAGTCACTTACAATGGTTTGTGGCATACCATGAAGCTTGACGATGTGCTCAACGTACTTATAAGACACATGTTTCACCATGTATGGTTGAGTAGGGGCCAAAAAATGTGTAGACTTGCTGAGTCGATCGATAACCACCATGATCGACGTGTGGCCTTCAGAACGTGGTAACTCATTGATGAAATCCATTGAGATGTCATCCCAAACTTGACATGGGATCGGTACAGGTTGTAATAACCAAGCTAGATTCATTAATTTAGACTTTACATTTTGACAGATATCGCAAGCCGTAACATATTCACGGATGGTGCGATGCATCGATGGCCAATAGAGCTATTGAGATAGATTTTTAAAATTTCGGAGAATGTCAGAGTGGCCGCTCATAGGTGTATCATGGAATTCTTGTAGAAGTTGTCGTATAAAAAAGGAACCTGGAGGTATGACCACACGATTATGAAAATAAATAAGCCCATTTTTCCATGAATATGGACTCCTTTAATGTGAGGAGGCCACCTGGCCAATTTTTTGCATGTATGGATCACAGGTGGAGATATGATGAAGCTCATCCCATAGTTAAACACGTGGAAGCAAGAGTGTATTGAGAGATGGACTTGTGGTGAATCGAGAGAGAGCATTTGTTGTAGCATTAGAGTTCCTGGGTTTATACACAATTTTGTAATTGTAGCCAACCAATTTTACCATCCATTTTTGTTGTTCGGGTGTCAAAATCCTCTGTTTCAGTAAATATTTGAGGCTGTGCTGATCGGTTTGGATGGTAAAATGACATCCAAGCAAATCTGGTCGCCAAGTTTGAATTGCAACCACAATAGCCAGCATCTCATGAGCGTATGCAGACCAGTTCTGCTTCGCGGGGCTTATCACACGACTTATAAATGCAATGATTTGTTCTTGTTGCAACAAAATGGCACCAATTCTATCACCAGATGCATCGGCTTAAATAACAAATGGGGCATTGAAATTTGGTAAAGCAAGCGTTGGTGTGATTGTCATAGCAACTTTGAGTTTTTCGAATTTTGTATCAACTGCTACCTCACAAATAAGCTTCCCTTTTTTTAAAAGATTTGTGAGTGGTCGAGCGATGATGTCATAATTCTCCATAAAATTTTGGTAATAACCGACTAGCCCCAAAATCGAAGCTTGGTGATAGTGGATGGCTTCGGTCAATCTGGCATAACCTGTATCTTCGTGCGATCAACTTTAACTCCCTCTCTGAAGATTATATAGCCCAGGTATTTCAATTCTTGTTCACCAAATTCACACTTTTTAAACTTGACAAACAATTGTTGTTGCCGAAGTATGTTAAAAATCTCCGAGACATGATGTACATGATCCTACTAAGTTGAGCTATACATAAGTATGTCATTAAAAAAGACAAGGAAAAACTTATGGAGAAATGGACAAAATATCGAATTCACTAATGCTTGAAATGTTGATGGGGCATTGCAAAGGCCGAATGACATCACCAAGTATTCATAGTGCCCATTGTGAGTCCGGAAAGTGGTCTTGTGGATGTCAGGAGGATGTATCCTAACCTAGTGATAACTAACTGTTAAGTCTAGTTTAGTGCAATAAGACGCACCATGTAGCTCGTCAAGCATATCCTCGATAGTAGGGATTGGAAATCTTTCCTTTATCGTGGCAGCATTAAGCACGTGATAGTCAGTGCAGAACCTCCATGATCCATCTTTCTGTTTAACTAGTAACACCGGGGAGGAAAAAGGGCTAGAGCATGGCCGAATCAACCCCGAGCACAAAATCTTGTCAACGTGTCATTCAATTTCTTCTTTTTGGAAGTATGCGTACCGGTAGGGTCTTACATTGATCGGGTTAGTACCTTCCTTTAGAGTGATTTGATGCTCAATTTCTTGTTTAGGTGGAAGTTATGTCGGTTCTTTGAAGATATCGTTATAGGTTGTAATCACCTCTTATAATTTTGGCAGAATTGGGGACCTCTTCGTTGTTTCTGCTAACAAAAATCATAAATAACGTGTGTCCTTTGTGGGCTTCTTTGGACATAGAATGCAACTCGACTGATGCGATTGGTATGGACTTCAAACCATGTAGAATGCACTACTATCCTTCCCAATCAAATCGCATGGTCAGTGCTCGCCAATCATCACTGGCCCCGAACGTTTGAGCTATTGAATGCCCAAAACCAGATCCAATCCGACTATAGGCTAAACGTACAATGTCACAGAGAATGTCATGCCTTCTAAAGAGATTAGAATATTGTCGTATCGACCTTGACACTGCAAAGGAAAGCCTTTAACAACATAAACGGAGAAAGGTTCTGTAGGAGTTACTGTAAGTTATAACTGTATTGCCACTTTTTTGCTAATGAAATTGTGTGTGGAACCGCTGTCAATGAGGGCCACCATTTGCCGCTTGTCAACATTAGTAAACACTCGCACTGTGCGGGAGCTATTCCAACTAGAAAGTGCGTACATTGTGACCTCAGGAGCTATTTCATTGTCATTCGTCGTGTTCTCTTCGTCTTCCCCTACATTTGTGCCCTCTATAAATAGCAACTAGGGTTGGTGGTACTTGTGACTTGGGGTGTATCGTTCGTCACAGCTAAAATCGAGACCAAGGCTCAACTTTTTCCTAATCTCGTCCCAATTTAGGTTTTTCACATATGTTGCCAGAGAATAGCATCATGGGCTGATAATTACAAGCTTTTTGAGGACTACTCATGTAATTTTGTTGTTGATGTTGTAGCTGCTCATCATGCATTCGTGCCAACATGAACGTTTCCTTAAGAGTTTTTGGATGAAACAATGTGTATCCCGTCTGCAATGGATGGGTTTAGTCCTTCGATGAATGTTCCCACTAATGCCTTTTGTGACCAACCTGTCACTTTGTTCTGTAATCTCTCAAATTATCTTTGGTACTCGTAGAGAGTTCCTGTCTGCTTGATTTTGGACAGTGCTTCATCGAAGTCTTCGCATTGGGTTGGCCCAAAATGAGCCCATTGATAGGTGTGCATAAGGATTTGTTTTTATAGCTAATTGGCATGTGTTTTCTAGTATAATTGTTGATTATTGTTCTAATTTAGGATTCATTTTGTATGTTTTCGATAAGTTTGATTTTCATTGTTGTTCTTGTGTGTTTGATGTTAATTGAGGGCAAGAATTAACTATTTTTATGTAGGAAGAAGGAAGGAGCAACTTAGAGGGTGAACTAAAGATCAAACAAGAAAAGAAATGAGGAGTGTATCTGTGACAAATTCCCACGTTCGTGGGTTCTCATGTCACGTTGGAATTATAGAAGAAACTGAGAGATGCGTCTGTGTCAAATTCCCACGAACGTGGGAATTACAATCTGAGGCAATCTGCGAGACTTCATTAAAATTAGGATTTTTGGATTATAAAAAGAGAATTAAGTCTCCATCTTCAAAAGAGACAACACCTACCTATAGAAACACCATCCTTGAGTGAAGAACACATGTTTGGAGCATTAAGGAAGGATTGAAGACAAGGATAATCATCAAGACTGGGCAAAATAGCACATCAAAGAGAAGGAATCTTTCTATTCAATTTTCTGTCATTTTAATCTCTTCTATTCTTTGTCAAAATAGATTATTTGAATGTTGATGACGATATGGAGACCATGTTAGGCTGATTTTATTTTAGGGATTGCTTTTGGAACTATTATGTTGAACTCCTAGTTTATTGAATTGAATGCAATTGTCTTTGTTGATTGTTGTTTTTAATTGTCATCTTGTAACAAATTGAGAGAGTGAGTGAGATGAAATTTGTGTAGGATTGTACAACAACAGTTGGCGACCTATAGACTAGTAATCATCACATTAATTGAATAGTTAGAAGAGAGATTTTGACTAGTCAATTGATCACCCATAGGATAGTTTGATAACTAATTGAATCGGTAGAGTCATTGGATAGGTTGAGAGATCCTCCAATTGATTCCGTTAATTCGCTTAGGGATAAATAGTTACACCTTGAGAGAAGGTAATTAGTATATTCGGAAATTTAGGGTGAGACATAATTCAATCAATAAAATAGGAGGGAAACAAAATAGGAAAAAAAGTAATATATACTATTTAGATTCTTGAATTCAGATTTTCTGCAATTTCGATATTGTCCATTGTTTACATTAGTCTTTTAATTTTAATTTAATTTTCCAGATAATTTGCATTTTATAATTTAGTTTCTTAAACAAAGTTGTGTCTAAATTAAGTGGTGACTAGGCATTAATCCCTATGGGATCGATATCCAAACTTTTTACTACAAGTCACGACCTATTCACTTACAGTTTTTTGAGCGTAAAACAAGTAGATAGGTTTTACCGTCAACAAGTTTTTGGCGCCGTTGCTGGGGATTGATTATTGAGCATCATATTTAATTTAGATTACTTTGATTTAAGAGTTTTGATACTTTTCCTTGTGTATTTGCAGGTGCATGAACACAAGGAGTACACGAAAATCGACAGAAATTAGTAAAGAAGAAGTTTGGGGCGTAAAGTAGAGACACATCAAGACATCTTAGAATAAGGAATGAGAAATCTAAAGAGCTATATTCTGAGAAGAAAAAGAAAGAACAATGATGGAAGATAATTATTATAGGGAGTAAGGCACTTTTGCAAATTACAATAAAGCGCAGTATGGTTGGGGAAGTATCGATTCTTATTGGAACACGTACACTGGGGGATGGCAGAACCACCCAGATATTTATTGGTCTAATAATACAAGTACTCACATGGGACATCAAGACCTATTTGAATTTCAACAAGATCGAATTGGAGAGATGGAGAGTAAGTTGGACAAGTTTATGGAAATGTTTGGTTCCAAACTGACAGCTCAGGAAGAGAACCAGAAGAGGATGTTTTCCAGCCAGGAGGAAAATTAGAAGAGACTGGAAAAGAAATTTGATCAAATTATTGAAAATCATGCCGCTTCTATTCACAACCTGGAGATTTAAGTAAGACAACTTTCCAGTGAATTTTGTAAGAGAAGTGTGGAAGAATCTTTGAGAAATATGGAATTACATCAACTAGAGCAATATGAGGCTATCACACTTAAGAATGAGGAAGAGCTAGAAGAACCAGTGGAACACCATGCTGAACCCTACTTTATTGAAGAACAAGAGACGAAAAAAGAGATTGAAGAAAAGA
Organism: Erythroxylum coriaceum; assembly: GCA_026874005.2. Lineage (NCBI taxonomy): Eukaryota > Viridiplantae > Streptophyta > Magnoliopsida > Malpighiales > Erythroxylaceae > Erythroxylum > Erythroxylum coriaceum. The sequence goes on from JANQAP020000007.1 coordinate 5,482,100, forward strand.
ATGCCAACCCTCCCTATTATTCACCAGTTCTTGATATACCAAAGGTGAACATCGAAAAAGCTTGGGTAGATGTTCATGAAAAGAATTATGTATTTCGGATTGATGGTGATCAAGAAACATTAAACGTGAATGATATATTTAAGAATCCAAAAGATAGTAGCTCATTCAAGATAATTGATGTGTTCAAATCTTCTGAAGAATAAATAGAAGAACAGATGACGACAGATATCAGATTTGAAGAAGTTATGAAAGTCTCTGTTCGTGAAGAGGAAGAAGTAGAGGAGACGAAGGTGATTAAGAAAAAAAGAGAGCAACTCACCTTTGTATAGAATAAACTGTTTGATTCGATGGAAGATTCAGGGAATTTTGTTATTCTCTATTTTATTAACAGTTTGTTAATGAAAAGGACATTGATGAAGTTAATTGGTTTGCTCAACTTTATCAATATTGTCCTTCTATTCATTTTGCAATTTATAGCTTAACTACAGGCTACAAAATCGATGTTGAATGAAAAAGATGGAAGCAAGCAGCTTATAATTAATCCTGGATGAGTTTCTAATGAAAGAAGAGTGTCGAGCTACCAATGTTAAAAGAAGCGCTACATGGAAGGCATCCAATGGAATTCTATTTCCTTTTGATTGTTTTGTTTACCTATTTGTTTGTTTGCTTTCTTTAGTTATGATCATTTTTTAATTGAGTTTAATTGATGTTCATGTTGATTTTGTTTGAATTTTAACTTGTTTTTTTTCAAATTTGTTGTTGATGATATTATCTTGAGGGGTTTGTAGGATTTGGGATCATGGAGAATTCATTTAAGCTTGGAAGAAGGTTTAAAATTGTGAGGATCACTAATTCCCACATTCGTGAGAATTGAAGTGAATCCCACGAGCGTGAGAAATCTCTCCAGAAAGTTTCTGGAGAGAAAATCCACATCTGTGGGAATTATGGTGATTCCCATGAACGTGGGAATCCTCTCCAGAAACTTTCTGGACAGGAATCCTACGCTCGTGCGAATTGTGGGATTTCCTACTAGCGTGGGAATCCCATTCGGAAGGAAACTTAAAGTTTCCCTTTCTGGAGAGGAATCCTACGCTTACGGGAATTGTGGGAATTCCCACTAGCGTGGGAATCCCATTCAGAGGGAAACTTAAAGCTTCCCTTCCCTTTTTTTCTCTCACCCTATCTTCAAATTTTCACCCCCTCTCTCTCTAACCCATGAAATTCTCACCTCTCACTCTTTAACACTCTTCAATTTTCCTCTAAATTCTTAGTATTTTCTTTAACTCTTTCATTATTCTTACAATCCTTTCATCTTTTCATGCATTAATCATTAAAAAACACAAGGATTTGGGTAAGATTTTGCTTTCTCTCTCTTAAATCTAAATTTCACTTTCTCTCTCATTTTTTGCAGATTTTCTTCTTGCATTGACACCCCAAGGAAGATGATGGCTAGGAAACTGGTTGATAAACCCTAACTTCAAGTTTCCAACGAAGGTAAGTTCAACTTAGCAGCAACCTATCGGGCCCCATTTCCCATTTACTCGGAAGAAGAAGGTATGAGATTTCATAACTTTAGGAATAGAGAAATAGTCACTCCTAGGTATTTTGATTTCGAAGTGCTAGAGAACATAGGAGTGAGATGACA